>JANHQD010001092.1:0-93627 GCA_024721195.1 Marasmius sp. AFHP31
TCAAAATGACAGGCCGACGCTCGTCGATTCTCAATTTCGGAATAACACACTGGATACAGGAGCGTGTGGGCATACCCCCGAAGGAAAATTTAGGCAATATTTGGTGTCCTATAACGAGAAGCTTCCACGATCCCCTCAAGAGCAACCTCTTCAGATATTTGCCCCTCGGAGGAGCACGGAAAAACCTGAGATTACCCTCGAATGGTGTGAACATGTTGTCCTCGAAACCGTTAGAGGACGTAGTTGCATCATGATATGTGATAGACCGCTCCCACTCCATCCCAGTTTCTTGTCAACATCGTCATGGTTCCTGACAACATCCTGCTTGGTAGTGTCAGAAAATGACGAGGGTCTAAATGAGGAAAAAGCGTTGGTGAGATGGATCTCATCAAGATTCCGTTCGTAGGACTCACCGCGGTTTTGGAGGGTTGTCAGGTATAGCATTTACAGCTTACATTACGCCATGCCTTGGGAGGCAGACAGCGGGACCAACGATCGCCTACAACGGGCAAACAACTATCACTGGGTTAATGAGGACTGCAAAGCGAGTAAGCATGTAATTTCGAGTCGGGCACTGGATGTCGAAACATTCATCACGAGCGCGCCGGCCTACATCCTTCACAACTCCTTGAATGCCCGATGATATTGCGAGTAGCGGTCAGGTATACCGTATGGCTGATGCCGTGTCGGTGATCTTCTTTTCACTGTGTTAAAGACATGCCTCACTTGGTTACCGCATGCATAACCTGAACACCTGAAGGAACTGGAGTACTTATACGAATCGACCTATGGGTGCACGAGGGAAAAGGGTGCAAAATGAATCAAGTGCTGAAGTACAGAAATGGGTAACAGTCCCGCCAACGGACTTCTATCTAGACTAAACAACGTTAGAACACCAGATCCTTCATACGGAGTGTCACCATACGCACCTTGTTCCCTTTAAAACACGTTCATGAGTCTGACTCCTTCATGAGCTTCTCAGCTATCGCTTCTGCCTTTGCTACCCGCAACTTCTGCTGTTCCGCAATCTCAGCCTGCTTCTGTGCTATGAGTTCTGCGGACTTGATATCCCATCTGTAAGCCCAGTAGCCAGCATATCCAAACACTCCCATTGATATAGCGTGTCCTGCCATGTCTGTGTAAGGGAACGGAATGTGAGCCAACGCGGGTTATTAAGGGTATAGGCGGAAGCGTACTGTCAAAGAGGTTTCGCCTCTGAATACCGAGCTGACCGAATCTAGCAGCCAGACCAAACAGGGAGAAGCCGACTATATTAGCAAACATCGACATGGTCGGTGAGAGGAAGTTTTTGGGGTAAGGTTGGGCGGACGGGTTGAACTGGAATTCGGCGTGACTTTCCAGCGTCACGCAGTTCGACCTGGGCGCTTGACGGCGCCTATTGCAGGAGTGGCCTACGAGCTGGGCAATGCCGCATGTCCGAAGCGCAGGCATAGATCCATTACAAGGGAAACATATATACTAGCCAAGAAGTATGTGTACGTACAACATATAGGAAACTGAACCTCTCAATGAACGGAAAACAGTCTAAACTCGATCTAGATGCTTCTAAACCCCTGCTTCAACGTCTTCAACAAAACCACCAACACTTCTCACACCATCGACCAATCTCTTATATTCTTTTAGCAGTTCTGCGACATCCTTGAGGCGCAGCTCATCTGCAGAGGTACATTCCAGCAACCGCTGGTTGGGTGGTGCCAGCCTCAAGGATACGGGTTGTGGGACGGGTGACTGGGGTCGGGAGGATGCCACTGGTACGTCGAAACGGTTCGTCGGAGTACTAGCACCTAGCAATAGCGATGACGATTGCGGAGAGGGTAGCTGACAGTCACAAAAAAATCAGCTAGCGCTAGATGTGGCAAACAACGGAAACCGACCTTGACATTGCTGCCAGACCCCGTTTTGGTAACGCCTCCAATTCCGCTCGAGACCTTCGCTAACCTGTCACTCAAGCTCTTCCTCGCTGCACCGGCCACCTCCCTGGCAGATCTTCCAGAGTGTGCAGCCTTCTTGCTCGCCCTTTGTCGCGAGCTCATCATACTCTCGAAGCTCTTGATGCTTCTAGCATCTCCACCTGGACCCGAGAAGTAGCCCTCTCCCTCCTCACCCTCTTCCTCGCTACCGTCCTCCTCACTGCCACTCTCACCTTCACCGTCGCTCGCGTCGTCTTCGTCTAGGTCGTCATCGTCGTCCTCTTCACTGTCATAGTCAGAGACGGCCATCCTGGAGCCCGCAGACTTTCTGCTCCTCACACTTCCCGGTCTCGAAACGCTAATCATCTCCTCTTCCTTGGCTTTCCCACCCACGACCGTTCCGCCGCCAAGGCCAGGCAATTTCAAACCACGGATAGAGAAACCGCCAGTATCTCTCCTTACTAACGTCCCCTTGCCCTCATTCCATGGCGCGACGGGACCGTCTACCTCCGAATGCAGATCAGCCTGTGAGCCGACTTTGAGTGTCGGTAAGGTAAAGCTCTTGAATATCCCGAACGACGTATCAACTACACCCGTGACACCGGTTATTACCTTGTTGGCGGAGTTGGACAACGCATCGACCTGTTGCTCCACTCGATGCCGGAGGGTGAAGGAAGTGGAAGACAGCGCCGACGTCGACGCGACCGAACCAGCAGGTGTGCCTGGCAAAGGTACCTGCGCGATCATCGATAAACGTGAGCCTGGCCGACTGTTCGGTGCTGGTATGGGTATTGGTCCGGATCCTGGGGTCGATATAAGCCCAAGGCGGTTGGAAGTAACGGTCGCAGGATCGAGTGCTCCAATAAATTCAGCGACAGCCATCAGATTGACGAGACAGTAAGCCTCTTCTCCGCCAAACGAGCGATTGCGAAAGCGTTGGGTGTACAGAAGATGGGATATGAGACGCGGTGGGTTAGCTTTGACGGCGGAGAGAATGAGAAGTGGGAAGAGTGTATCCAGTGAAAGCGTCTGCTGCGATTTAGCGGGTTCTGACTTATGACCAGTAGCCACTATTGATGTCTCCGAGGGTATCGCGTCAGGTTGTATCGTCGACTCCGGGACTGCGGGCGGAAGCGAGCCACCTTCAACAGCCTGCGGAGACGTAACTTCTTCTCCGCCAAGTACAAGGGTTTCCTTGACTGAGGCATCCACATCCTCTTTCTTGTCTTTCCCGCCGAGCGCTATCTCGTCCTCGCTCTTCATGCGTACTGCCTCTGTTAGGTTTCCCAGGCCATCAACTAAGACTCGATGAGCTTTGACAAGTACCGCCGCTTTGTCTTTGGGACAGTGAGCATCCTCTAGCATGCTGAGAGTACCTCCGCATTCATTCAGAACAGAAAGAAGCGCATCTTCCTGCTCCTTCGAGCTGGGTGAGTCGATGTCTAGATCGCTCAGCCCAATGTCGACGAGGTTGAGTGCAGCGATCCTCGAAGCAAGAGCCTCGTCGTGGGCGGTATCTGTCGCTTCGTCTGCATGATCATCGGGCTGGTGACTACACTGAGGCGAAGGCTGGGGAAACAATCTGGCAGAAGCGAGATAACGATACGGTTAGCACACGAGGGAAGCTGGCAAGGAACATCGAACGTACCTGCCGAAGATACCACAAGAGGTGCACACGACCTTCTCCACTCTCTCCATTATTTCTCTGACCCTCTTCTCTTCCTCTTCCTCTTTCTCTTCGGCAGTTTGAGGTAGGTGGCTCTTCTCTTCCGAGTCATCATCCTTCTCGCTTTCTGAGACGGACATAGAACCAGATACTAATGATTCCTTCTCACTTTCATCTACTGTTGTCTCTTGACTCCCCTTCTTCTCTTTTGTAGATCTCGATTTCGACTTGGTTTTATTCTGCGGCGCAGCCCTCAGTTCATCTTCGAGGTCTACAAAGAACAGCTGCCATCGTTCGGCAACCTGCTCGATGTCTCTCCAAAGTTCGCCGCCATAACTGTTCACCTCGTATCGATCTTTCTCGCTGCTTTTCCTTCCTTTGATAGGGCGTATAGAGCCTCCAGCGTCCATTTCGGTCCTAGAAGGCACTCTGAGAACAGGGAAGACGCCCTCCTGATCCATGAATTCCAGCACCCGGTCAACCACCAGACTTGGAGTTGTTATGCGATCGGAGAAATCGTCAGGCTGGGACGCCGCGTTCAGTTTGTCTTTGACGTCCCGAATGCATGCAACCCACAACCCCTTCAGCACCTCATTGGAGTGAATGCTAGTGGAGATCGCGTAGGCAGGTACTGTTAGCGAAGATGAAGATGAAGGTGGTATGCCAGTATCCTCTTCAATACTTGCTTTGTCCGACACGCTTAATATCGAGGGCGGCCGGCTGCTGGGGGCGGGGGCAACAAGCCCATCTGTCGATGCAGGAGACGTGGATAGCTGTGAGGTATTTACAGAAGAGCTCGACCGGCCAAACAGACTAACAAGGCCAGCCAGACGACCTCCGCTTCCGCTCGGGGTAGAAGGACGCTGTCCAGATGGAGAGTTGGTAGGGTTCACCGGTCGACGAGGAGGTAATGGCGGTTTCCTTTTGCTGAGGTCGATGGGGAAGTTAGGACTCTGAGGCGGAAGTGTGAAGGTATCAGTATGGGTTGGTAGGGTGTAAGTTGGGTATCTTGACGTAGATAATGAATCGGGGTATGGGGGCAGTAACGAGGCGAATGCGGCAGCGCGTGTGCCTGGCTGAGATATCTCTTTGAACAACTTGGTAGATGGATGAAGGGTGGAGTCGAATGTTACAGAGGCGGATTGTGTCGTGGGACTGTCTCGCATGAAATAACCGTGAACAACGGGGAAACAAATGGATATATGACACGCACTCAGTCGACGATATGGAACCTCGAATACCTGAGAGGGTAACGACCTGAGTTATCCCTGTACCTTTCTTATCTGTAGGGTCGCAAAAAACGACGTGGTTCTTCACGAAAGACGGGGATATAAACTGTGCATTGATCACACTTCCTCTTGGTCGATTGCTATCCTTGTCGTGACGAGAAACGGATATGTGGGCTCCTAGGGAGCTGAGAGGGTCTAATGGCAAGAGAAGCGTCGCCTCAAGCCACAGTCAGCGTTACCGGCAGTAAAAGAACATTGGGACATACTTTTCCATTGTGTAGGGCAGACCAGATTTCTCGCCATTCCTCTTCTTCCCGCTCGTCGCTACTTCCAACGATCCCCACAAGTCGCTCTACAATTGCCCATCCAATACTTCCAACGTCCAATCCCAAGCCCTGGGCCGCCGACTTGAGATTCATCAATTGCAGTTTGGATGTCGCATCTCCCGTATGGGTCGTTCCTCCTCCTACTGCATTACGATTGACTACGCTTTGTGTATTCGTAGCCGGTGTGGCTGGTGTAACCAGAACCGACGGTGACGAGGACGCCGATGTTGGAGAATGTGCATGGCTGAGGTGAGACGAGGGTGGTCGATGCCTGGGAGTATAGGGTACGTATCCGAGAGCGGGTGTTCCCCCGCTGGCTCCGGAACTGAAGCCGTTATCCCAAGCGGTAGCATTCAGATTGGTCGTGCTAGAGCTGGGGCTTATCCCAGAGGTTGGACTTGTGGATAGAAGGGGATGTGCGATGTTGAGAGATTCCCGAGATGATGTTCTGCTAAGGGAAGGCTGGGTACCCGGTGCACTGCTGGGCGATAGGGAGTTGAGAAAACGAGGCCCAGAAGAACGACCTATGGACGTCGCTGGAAAGTCCCTGTTGGCATTGCCTGTTGTCTTCGACATGGAACAACAGTAACAGTGAGCCAACAACGCGGTCGAGAAGGTAGGAGATGGATGGGCGCCTGACGGGCGCTTGAATAAATAGAGCACCCTGCTTGGCACCGCACACAGCGTTTTCTCCACCCCCATTATCCTCACCACAGATTCCGTAGAATCCTCAAATAAACGCGTCTTTTTTGAAGTCACGGTCAACTCTAACTACAATGTCTGCTGAAGATAAGCTTGCAACGGCCAAGGAATATAAGGAAAAAGCAGACCAATCGTTCAAGTCGGGCGATGTACAAGCAGGTGAGATGGTCTTCGTGTTGTTCGTAATTCTTGAACTGTATCTGACCGACTGCTCGCGTTCAATGTAGCTTTGACCTCGTATCACTTTGTAAGAGCACATTCTCTTGTCATTTTGACATTTCTGACGCGGTGCTGTTAGGCCTTAACATACCTAAATGGGCTCGATAAGTGAGTCATATTTTTAGTTCGATGGGTAGCGATCTCTCCTCATCGAGGTTTCTAGGAGTGCTTTAAAGCAAATATCGATGATATCACCACAAGCAACGCAGAGAGCTGAAGGGGAAGCACTCAAGGAAAAAACTGAAGTGAGTGGCAAGATCCGCACACGAGCGAAAAAGGATCTCAAAGTATAAAATAGGTGGATGAGGTTCTCGAGAAGGTCTACGCAAATATGGCGGCCTGTCACATGAAGAAAGGAAACTGGAAGAGAGCTCAGGAGACTGCCGACAAAGTGAGTCGGTTTCACCACCCGGCACCGTCGTTACAAATTGGTCGCATCCTATCAGGCTCTCGCGAAGAACGACCAGAATTTCAAGGCTACGTTCCGAAAGGCCAAAGCTCTTGGCGAACAAGGATACCTCGAAAAGTGTGAAAAGTTGTTTGAAGAGTTGAAGACGAAGAACCCCGATGGTGAGTGTTGCGGGCGCTCGCGTCATCCCTAGCTGAATCTCGGCCCAGATACGGCACTCGTTGACCAAGAGCTTGCTCGCTTCCGTGCTATCGACAAAGAGAAGGAGAGGGTGCACAAGCAGAAACTCAAAGGTGACTTGATTTGCGAACCCTGCTCACCGGAAACACTTTTGACCAAAATATCTATCACTTAGGTTTCTTGAACAAAGCAGCTGATAAGAAGACTGCTACTATTGAAGAACTTCCGTCCAGTACATAGTCCCCTCGGTCGCAAGTTGCTTGCTCACATGCCATTTCTTGTATTCGTATTGGTCGCACATAAATGTATCCTTCCTATCATACACAGATCACTGTACATACCAAATATTCCACTTCCTAGTCGATCAACTTGACGATGTCGCCGTTAATAAACGTTTCGATGTTGAACCCGTTGTTCGGGGCCTCGACTACACCCGCCTTGTCGAGAACGCTGGGGAGAGAAGCTCAATGGAAGCAGGGTTCATTTAAACAAAGGACCTGAGGTTACCTTAAAGTCTCTGCGATCACTTTCTTGGAGATTGACAAGCAACTTTCTGGGTAACCAACTGTTTTCTGCCATTCCTATCATCTCCATGTGAGTGTGAAGCTCAGACATGTTCTAAATACGATGTATCGACATACCAATATGTCTTCCTCGGGGTAGCCAAACTTAGCCTTGATGAACTCTATGTTCTTGCTCGCACGACTCTCGGTAGTGTCGAATGAGCGAACATAGGTCGATAATGACGTGAGGAATTCTTTAAGGGCTTCCGCAGAAACCGAAGGTTGCGCCGCTATCAACCAGGAAGGCCAAGGAGTAGGTACGGAGCCGATCTGAAGTGTTAGGTATGAGTGCGTAAGCAATCATTGCAGATAGCAACCCTGTACGCACAAATTTGACTTCGCCTGCATCTCGGAACGGCTTAGTAGTAAACCATTCCCACATAAAGGCACTAGTCGTCCCGTCATTGACAGAGTTGATCAGGCCACGGATATCGTTGTTGACTAGAATCGAGACAGATCGGCAGTCATTAATACGCGACTAAAAAGACACTTACCTCTAAATTTCATCCCCTGTGAGGACCATCCTTGTTGAAGGGCCATAACATAGGCCATAGTTTGACTTCCACTACAGAGACGTCAGAAGGTCCCCCAGAGAGCGATCTGAGCCTTGTCACCTCCCAACACGAGAAATTCCTATGGTAGTCTCCTTGAGGTCGGCGATGCTATTATATTGCGTTTCTTTGCCTGTGATGACAGCCCTACGTGCAGGATGTAAGAGTTTGTACCTGAAGCCAGACGTCGGACCAGGTTGCACGTACCAGTTCAAGGGTGTAGTCACATAGCTGCCCACCAGCTTGTAAGCTTTCGATCCATTCGCAATACCCGAGATAAGAGGATCAGTAAGTGCTCTGTGGAGAATGCGTTCTTGTAATCTGAGCACCAAATTGCAACGAATAGTTCGACTTAAGACGTACATCGCTACATCGATTTCATCGTTGGTAAGACGGGATATCAGCTGTCCTGTTCCACCTGCGATCCGCTCGTTTAGCTAGGCCCATGCAAGCTGTACGAAGTGACTCACTGGGGCACTCTACGAGAGTGAAGCTTTTTCCTTGATCCTCGTCGGCGAATTGAAGCAGTGGGGATGAAAAATGTTCTCGGACTGTTTGATGTAGATATGTAAATGCTGGCGAGACCTTCCAAGTATAAGTCTTCACCATATCCAATCCTAAGCGTCATCTTGTTTAGCAAAAATCTCTGGACGAAGCGGCAAGAGAGGTTCAGACTTCAAGAAGTGTAATTAAATCACAATCGGGCTCACCCTGAGCTGAAAGGAACTCCGGTAAGTGTGCTGAGTATAAGTCGATAGCTCTACCACCTACCAAGCTATTTTATGAGAAACAAAGGCGGAACTAGGTCGACTTCCGAATTCAGTTATTATTTGGTTGGTGGAAGCGGAGAAGAGGTACCGTGAGAAGTTTGCCGAACTACCGCAATGGGATCACGAGGTAACTCGATTGTCACGCTCGCGTGAGCTGTGACCCTCGCGATGTTGCCTTGAAACCACCACAACCAGGCTTTGTGGTCCTAAATCCTTGCCATTTCTTTCCTCCTCTGCCCAATTATACCATGGAGAGCAAGGCTCCGACGGTAGCTCTTCTCGAGAGCTACCTACCTACTGTCATGAAGTTGCACGATTATCTTATACGCCTCAACAACGAAGTTCCGTGCCCCGTCCAGCTTTGGAAGGATAGGGACCCACTTCCCTACCGAAACCTAATCGAGACAGCATATGTTGCAACAGATCTCTCCCTCCCATTGGATAAAGTTGTTCCTCTGGAACCCGTGTCAGAGCTCACGAGCATGGAACCACCTACGATAAAAGATGTCAGTCGAAATCCCGACCATACGCTGGCGTCGCGCTGAGTGAGACTATCTTTCAGGTTATACGGAAATCTCAGAGACATCTTCTGCACTTGAAGGTTCCGAATCTCTTGACGTTGGGATACAAGGTGATCAATTTTCTTGTCGCGAGCAAGGGATATCATTAAAGCTCCAAGTGCCAGTTAACCCAGTACGGCGTCACGAATGTGTTTGTGAATACGTTGGTGACTGCACTACAAGGCTCCGAATGGTCGCTTCTGCTCAAAAGGTCGGTCCACTTATTGTCGCATGAATTTGCTTACCTGGATTCGAGCAGGATCGGAATGCAAGCTATGATACATCTCCTGACCAGCACATCCTTATTCCTCTCTCTGCCCAACGGGTGCCTCTGCCAAATGACCGGGAAACCAATCTACGCGATAAAGGCTTCTACGTCAGGAAAGGTTGCCAAGCCTCCCGATTCAGTCTCGGATACCGCTCGAGCCACTGATCGTAAACGGAAAGCAACCTGCTTTCCGGACGATGAGAAGCCTGCTAAGCGACTCAAAATTCACTTCGGTCGGAATCAGCAATCGTCCAGGGAGGCTGAGATTACGAAGTACGCCTTCTGCCCATGACTTCAGCGATTTTACTGACATCTCATTCAGGCGGTCCCCTGCTGAGGTGTTATTGATTCGCCAACGGTTTCTCTATTCTCGCCCGATTTTCTTCAAGGGCACGAACCAAATCACCGTCGGATTGCCCCCTAACCGTGAGCACAATCTTTTTCGAGTGTCTGCTCAATCACTGATACTGTGTAGATATACTCAATCGTCTAGAGTCGCCGTTTCCAAACGTTCCAGGCACTTCTCACAGAAAAGTAGACCCTGACTCGCGAATACAAGAGAAGAACGCGAGGCATCTTGCAAAGTACATTTTCTCTAGGCAGTACGGGATCCCGAGCGCTTTCATGTTTTTCAAATCCTCGGAGAGAGAGGCTTACAAGATTCCTGACTTCGTGAATCGTGAAGACGACATCGAGGTGCCGTTCTAGCGCTGAAGTACCACCCACCAATGTTGACGAAAGACCTTCTCAGAAACTCGCCAAAGCCACAGACAAGATACGAACCCCGAAGCGCCTGCATCAGGTCCTACCTATGCTTGAGAAGCTGATTTGGAGACATAGCAAATGCAAATACCGACTTCTACGTGATCGCGCCTGTCCTTCCAAGGTAAGTCTGAACCTCGATAGGATGTGGCAAGCCTTTTATAAACTGAACCAACATAGATCAAAGGCCGTGAGATTAGTCACGAGGTTATTCTGGTTAGTGTAGGGAAAAGCGACATGTATTCACGTCATGCTGACAATTTTTCATAGGAAATGGTGTCCGAGAGCAAGCTCCTTTCCCAGCTGAGCAGGGGCGACACCTCTCTTGATACGGCAGGGAACTCAATATCAGTAATGGGACTTACTCAGGCGGAACGCGAGGCGAAGAGGAAGCCTCAATTCTCCGAGTTTTGTTGCACGTACGAAGAGGTATGTACCTGTATTACATCTTCCGCAACGTTATCCTCAGTCTGTCAAAGGTTTACCGATTTGTAGTTCAAGTAGTGCAATCGGTCATTCCGAAGGCGTTCTGGGGAAGCAAGGACAACTTTGAGCAGATCTGTCAGCGTAGGTGTCCAAGCCACTATTCGTCTAACGGGGGCTTACCCTTGATGTTTGACTAGATATCAAGACTTTTGTTACGGCCCGACGTTATGACAAAGTATCGCTGCATCTCGTCCTACAAGGTTTCAGTACTGCCGCCTGCGACTGGCTTTTGCCCCCAGGCAACGGTACAAAGCAGCAAAGTGTGCCTGTAACGGATTCTTTGAAGCGCCGAGAACTGCTGGAAGACTTCCTATTCTGGCTATTCGACTCATTTATCGTCTCCTTAATCCGAGTAAATTTCACTTTTCGAGTCTTCTTTTCCGAGGAAGTGAACCGAACTTTGGCAGACTACGTTCTATGTCACCGAATCCTCGGCCTTTCGCAATCGCATCCTCTATTTTCGCCACGACGATTGGAACGCCCTTTCCGCTCCCTTATTGAAGGATCTCAAAGAAGAAAAGTTCGAGAAGATCAGTGAAGTGGAGGCTCAAGCGTTACTACAGCAGCGTAAACTTGGATTCTCGTTCGTGCGACTTTTGCCAAAGGACCTTGGAGTGCGCCCCATTGTGAACTTGCGGCGCAAGCAAGCCTCGCCTTTGGTACGTATGCTGGCCCGACTACTCTTCTCATCTCATTTTTCTCTTTTCAGTACGGGGAGCAGTCGATCAATAGGCTCTTGCAAGCCGCTTTGCGGATACTGAACTACGAAAAGGTAGAGAACGCGGTGTTTCGATGATAGCGCAAGTAACCAACATCTGTAGGATACTCAACCGGACCGCTTAGGTGCAGCGTGTCTTGGTACAGACGACCACTATGCAAAGCTCATAGATTACAAGCTCAGACTACCTCGAGATTCAGAAGGATCGCTGTCAGTCTCTTATTCGAATACCATGGTCTATCGGTACTGATTCGGTCCAAGACCGAAGCTTTATTTCGTCAAGGTTGATGTTCAAGCGTGTTTCGACACCATTGATCAGACAAAGTTACTCGAGATCCTGAGAGATCTTATTTCTGAGGTACCTTTCGAGTTTCACTCCACCGAAACGGTCAATTGTGTTGAGGCCGCCATCAGGATTCGTATGCCATCCAGAAATACACTCAGATCAGCCCGGCCTTGTCCTCGTCAAAAACAATGTACAGGAAGCGAGCATGGCCCGACGGGATGCATCCTCATTTCGTGAAGTATGCTACGGACCTCGCAAACGCGCTTCGTCATACGATCTTTGTCGATCAGGTAGGCAGGGCCAGCCTTTCTTTCCTGGGTCAATTTCTTGATAGGTACAGGTGGCTTGCCCAGTCGAGAGTCGGGACGAACTCCTCGACCTCTTGGAGCAACATATCAAAGAGAACATCGTGAAGGTACACTCACCCATCTTGTCGTTGACTTTTGTTTGACACGCGCCCTTTTAGATTGGAAACAGCTATTACCGTCAAAAGGTCGGTATACCTCAAGGGTCGTCTCTATCCACGATCCTATGCGCATTCTTCTACGGAGATATGGAGAAACAGTTTGGCGCCTTTGCCGGTGATTCCCAGAGCGTAAGTCGTTTTGTATAAATCACCACGCTTCGGCCCCTCATGTTTCTTGTCAGGTGCTGCTGCGAAACGTCGACGACTATCTGTTCATTACTACGCGGCCCGACAAAGCAGCAGGATTTGTCAGAATGATGTATAAGGGTAAGGTTGTGACTCGTTTACTCATCGTCAATTTCCCGTGACAGGATTTCCTTCAGGCCACCCAGACTATGGATGCTTCATCTCGAAGGGAAAGACGCTGACCAACTTTCACTACGACGAAGAGATCATGAACGTGACCGGGCCGAAGGATAGATCTTTTCCGTGGTGTGGGTACCTGATAGACATGAGGGACCTTTCGATTTGTGTGGACTACACGCGTTATCACAACGGAAGTGGGTCTCTACAACCCTCTACTCATTATGCCACCGTACCTTAACGTGTGCTTGCACCCGGGCTATAGATTTGCGCGATTCCGTCACTGTCGATCGAGGATGCAAGGCCGGGCGCGAATTTCGGAGGAAAATGCTTGTGTGGGTTCCGGTTGTGGTGACCTAGTTCGGCCGTTCATTCTAATATGTGATTCGACAGACTCGCAAAGACAAGGGTACATGCCATTTTCAACGATCCTCAGTTAAACTCGGAGAGCGCCGTGTTCACTAACGTGTACCAGAATTTCTTTCTTACAGCCATGAAGATGCACTGCTTCCTCCGGCACTGGGACGTCAAAGCAAAGAAGAACAAGGGTTTTATCTACGGTACGGATACACAAGAGGCACGCTGCTCCGTCCGACTCACGTTCCTTCCCAGAGACCATCAAGCAGATGCTCAGTTACTGTTTCGTGTCGATCCGAAATAAGACACTCAACAAGATCGCAAGAGAAAACGGGGCCTCGGTTTCCCTCGAAAAACCCGACGTTGTGTGGTCAGGAGTCCGAGAAATCAACTACGAAACCATGGCTAAGTTGCATCTACAGGCTCGGGATGCACGCTTTTCATACGGTGCTGTCGCGCAAACCCACACAGTACAGCGCACTCGTGCGGTTGTTGGCATTTCAACTTGCGCTCCCTAAGAATAAACGGCGTGGCCGTCGATTTGCGAGGTTGGTAAAGGAGGGATCCGCGACCTTTTCTTCGATCGTTGAATAGTCTCCGCAAGACTCTGTTACTACAGTTACCGTAGCCGATCATAACATGTGATTTTGAAATCAAAATAGTCGTCCGAGTTCGCCGATAGGCCTGAATCCCTTCCATGATCACGCCACTGCAGAGGGCATTGATCAGCAATCACATACTGCCCCGAGGGCTCCGGCCCATCTTGAATTTATACCACCACCATCACACCCTCAGCTCATTCAGACTATCCCATTTTATTCACAGACCGTCTTCCCATCGTTTGCTCCATATAACAAGATCCACAATGTCTTCGGAAACTGGTTTCTACTCGCTCAAGGCCACCCTCCCAAATAACCAGACCTACGACTTTGCTGACCTGAAGGGAAAGGTCGTGCTCATCGTCAACACTGCCTCACAATGGTTGGTCTTTGAAACACCTTACAATCCTATCTTTGACTGACTCTTGACCCAATAACAGTGGTTTCACCCCCCAATACAAGGGTGAGAGTGGAATTTTGTAATGACCTTTCCATCCTATTAATCATGAACTAGGTCTCCAGAAGCTTTATGAAAAGTACAAAGATCAGGGATTCGTCATTCTCGGTTTCCCGTGCAACCAGGTGCGCTGATGACGCTTCATAAAATCCTCTTCCCGGGCTCAAACTCTTGATCCCCTTTAGTTCGGTGGCCAGGAGCCCCAGGACGATGCAGGCATAGCAGAGTTTTGCACTATCAACCACGGTGTCTCTTTCCCGTTGATGAAGAAATCGGACGTTAACGGAGATAACACGAACGAAGTTTACAAGTGGTTAAAAGCCGAGAAGTCGGGGATTCTTGGACTTACTCGTATCAAGGTACGTATGCTTGCAAGTTCTCTTTTTCGTCGCTGAACTCAGTTGTACGTAGTGGAATTTCGAGAAATTCTTGGTTAGCAAGGATGGAAAGGTTGTCAATCGCTGGGCATCGACTACAACGCCGGATGCTATTGACGCGGAGGTTGCGAAGCAGCTGGAGGCCTAGATGTTCGACGCACGCAACGCGCGAAACCCATAACAACAAGATATCGATGTATTGCTGTGTAAGTATGAATGTTACAGAGAGCAGACTGGTTTATAAATATAGCAATGAAACAGTGATAGATTTTGGAGAGCAGCGGAACGTGGAGTTTACATATGAGATACTTTAAAAGAGGAGCATCCTGACGGTCAATCACCGCGATAGCTGGGGCACCAGATCTCGGGCTGCCAGTTAGCACAACCTCTATGGATCAGGCCAGTGACCAACAGTTCGGTACGTGTGATCAATGGACGCCTCCCAACCTGCAGAACCCAGTGTTAGCCACAACATTCTGACACATCATCTCATCAATCCTTACCTCCCAATCCTCAAACCCAGGTTCGACGCGCGTCTGATACCTTTCAACGTCTTTAATGAACTCGTCGATCGCTCTACATACGAGCGACAGCACGACACCCCTTGACGCCGCCAATTCACGAGTCTTCAGGCGCTTCTCGAAGGGTTGGTAGCCTGGCCACTGATGAGGCGATCTAATGAACCAAGGAAGCAAACATAGGGGACCGCGGAACACTCACCACGATCCTGAACTTGATCATACTATACTCCCGGCCAATACAATCGAAGACCATGTCGTCTCCCCCGATGAGATCAAGGGACTCCTTTGCTTTCAACACTTTGGATACCCGAACTCCTAGCTCTGGGAAGCCAGCCAACTGGAATGGGATAGATTTTTGGCGAACGCCCACATCACCCTTGGCAGATTCGATGAAGGGGAGTTGGGGAACGATCACATGGTTGCTTGGTCCTATGGGTAGACCATTGTTGTTCCTCATCACGCATTGAAGATCGTTGTAGATGAGCCTGCGGGTAGGACGGGACAGCGGAACGGTGGGTGTGGGTGCGGGTGTGGTGGACACCGCCGAGGGGCGGCGCGTAGGGTACGGGTTCGACTTGGTTGAGGTGGTAGAGGAACTGCGGTTGCGCTTGACAAGCTACATGGGAAGGAGATAAGCCTCAGAATTAGCTTACTCATTTTGGAACGCTATGTATGAGGGACGCACCGGATCATCGTGTCCATGGACGCGACTGGAGGTCGAGAGAAGACTGAGGTACGGATTACCTGCCAGCGGGTGTGGGTTGTAAGCATTGCGAACCTCCGTTAGAGGTGCTACACCATCTCCAGGGTGGTGTGAAGACGCGACCTGTGTATCATTTGTAGAGGAAGAGTTGGGCTGGTAATCGCCTTTGTACACCAGCCCGGGCTGTTGTTGAGCGGGAACGAAAATATGGTGAGTCTCTGGGGAGTAAGATTCGAGTGACTGCGACGCATAAGGCGGATAGTATGAGGCATCCGGGGGATACTGGACACGATGTTGTTGCTGCTCGTTCCCATAAGTCGTAGGATCGCTAGGTGGAGCATGCGTAGTGGGGTAGGTGTAATAGTTCGAGTTTGAGTAGTGCGCGTCCATCGCTAGTATGATGGTATAGACTGAGTGAGAGGAGATGGATGAGTAGGGATCGGAGCACACGAACCTTTTTTATACCCAAGCCACCGACGCCCGACTCTGTCCCACCCACAACCGTTGAAAATAGGAATGGTGTCGGTCAAAGCATCGAAGAAGTGGCAAGGGAAACAATAGGATCAACATGATTGAAGACCAAATGGGTTTGCGTGATTATACCATTGTCAGTCCTTTTGGGTATCTCCAGTGCATGGCTGTCCGAAGAGACCCCTCTTAGTAAGGGTACACAACCGATTGTTTCCAAGACATCCTGGAAGCCCTAGCACTGAAGTACTGACCAAAGACATTGGAACGGGCCAGGGTGAGAAAACGGGAAAGCCTTTCTTCTCCTGAGCGCTTGATAAGAGGACAAACTATGCTTGAATCGTCAACTCTGTGAGTGCAAGTCATCGACCGTAGAGTCAACGAGAGCACTGGTGTCACCGGCAGCGATGCAAGTATACGGACGATGGTCGTACCCGAGCCACCAAACATGCCAGCACGACTCAAGCGACTTGTACCTGCACGGAGTGGACGCCAAGAGATTGTTGCTGAGCTCATACACACACAAGAGCCTGAGATGCCACTCACTCAAAGGGGAGAATATCCGTGGGTAAGTTTGCTGGAAGAGGTAGATTGCATTTGAAAACGATGAACATATATAGGGGCAGACAGATTTGAGGTAGATGTCGATAGGAATCCGCGTTTGACAGTCACTGTTGTATACTTCTATTATACCTGGCTTCCAGTTCCTTTCTATACTCGAGCTCCAGGCGCAGATCCCGATCCTCAATTTTCATCTCTTCGTCCAGCTCAAGACTAAGAGCTTTTTGGTTCGTCTCGAGATCCATCAGTCCGTCTGATTCGTCAAACTCCTTTGGAATGCGACAGAAAAACGGCGGTTCTTGGAAGTCGGAAAGACGATTTGTGAGATCGTGTGATGGGGTGTTCAATTCGTTCCTTTGTCCTTCTATATCCTCGGCGCCGTCGTCTCGTTCAGCGAGGGGCGTCTGGACCGAGCCAGCTCCTGCCGGAATCTTCGAGCGGCCCATGGTGGAGAGGGCGTGGTTGACCGTGGTTGCCCAGATCTGTCGACGGATCGCTTGAATGGCGAGTGTATGTTTAGATATATGAAACACACCTCATCGTTAGAATGCCAGACTTTGCTTTGGCCCTTAAATCTGAGTTCTTCCTCCCGCAAAACAATAGAAAGGTGTATCACGTCGGTGACAAAGTTTTTCACGATAGCGTCCAACGTCTGAATTGTGGTTGCCGATATGGATGAAGGAACATCGTCGGGGGGCGAAGATTTCCTGAAAAGACGAAGCATGAGACCTGAGCTGGAAAGTAACGATACGATGGCGAATACCTCATGAGATTCCCAAGAGCTCCGAGGTGGAATAAACCCAAGTCACGAGAAAGTAAGGCGTCGTCATCAATTCCGAGGTGCTTCCACTCCTCTTCAAGCTTCCTGAATTCAGCTTCATCTGTTTCCCCTTCGATACCCATATCTTCACTCTCTCCCCCATCCAAAGTGGACTTTTTGGCCCGTCGACCCTTCCTTCCGGGCTGTAATTTACCGGTGCTGGTATCGACGGTATTCCCAGATTGGTCTGCTCGTTTGCGTCGCATGTACAAGCGTTTTAAGAGGCGTCTGCGTGACGCGGGACTGAGAGGTACTTCTGGGTCGGGAGCGGGTGATTGAGCAATGGTCAATGAGGATGATGGCTGATATTGCGACGGTTCAGGCTGATCTATGTCAAGGTTTGGTTCCTGTTCAACGTGAGACTGGGAAAGGGGAGTGCCAGAGCGTGGTTGAGAGAGTGAAGCATCTTCGATATTGGTGGTTGGTCCATGTGCCTCCTGCAAAATCCGGTCTACCAGCTTCATTCTCTGCACGTCGAGAACGGACAGAGCCTCTTCCTGCTCAAGACGCTCGGCTTCTCCTGACGAGGTCTTCTGCGAGAGGTCTTCGAGTCTTTCCGCCTCTTCTTCTTCCGCCTTGATCCACGAATTGGCGACTGTTATTGCAATGTCAAGTTCGTCTCGAATACTCTCCGCCTGACTCGATGCCTCTTCCAGGACATCGAGGTAGATACAGACATCCGTCACATTTTTGGACTTGACATCGAGGGCGATGAGATCAGGCCTGAATCGCGTATTCACGGAAAGCGAATGGAAGAATCTCTCCTTCTCAGACGGCGTCCAATATCCTGAGGGTTCGATGATGGAGGAGGAAAATGGCTTGTCACCTTCACCGGCAAGGTGTTTCCGGAAGGCACTGATGTGTTCTTGAAGTTCATTATGATAGGTGGTAGTCGAATCTGCAGCGTTGACGGCCATACAAGATCCTGAGCATGACGGAGAGACCTTGAAAAAAGCTGTTACGTAACGACAGTCGCGGGATCTTAAAAGGGCGCCCAAGTGGCGTACAAGACGGTACAGGGGACTGAACGGAGTCGTATTGTCTGAAGTCTGTCCACTGCGGTATATTATGCATTGTCTCAAGTAAATTACGCTAAGCACCTGAAAGAGGGGAAAACCCTGGTGGCAACGCGATAAGACAACCTGTCTAGGACTCTAGATGGCTCTCCCACTAGGGCACCAAATCTCGGGTTGCCAATTCGGTCCACCTCGATGGATCAATCCGGTCACGAAGAGTTCATCGCTAGTAATGTAAGGCCTCCTTGTGCCAACCTGAAAGGATGAATCAGTGAGGTCACTGTTTACTAGGTCAGAGTTTCCTACCTCCCAGCGTTCGTAGCCCGGCTCAATGGGAACGTTGTTATGGTCAATATGCCTGATGAAGTCCGCGAGAGTTTTGCTGAGATTCCCCAACAGGAGCGACCGCGTAGTTTTCGTTTTGAATCGCCTCTCGAAAGGAAAGCGGGAGTATCCCGGCCACTAATGTCATAAAGTCATCGACGAAACCTCTGGTGTGGACACGAACTGTACTCACAACTATCTTGAATTTGATCTCCTTGTAAACAACCTTGTTGAACACCATATCGTCCCCGCCCACGAGAGCAAGCTCGTGCTCTGCCAACGCCGTAGTTATGCGCACGCCCAACTCTGGAAAAGTTCTGAGCTGGAATGACACAGACTCTAGTCGTGAACTTTCAAAACTCGGCTCATCGAAGAACGGGGCTTGCGGTACGATAACGTGGTTCGTGGGACCGAGAGGTGTGCCATGCGCACTTTGCATGACACAGCGGGGGTCCTCAAAGATGACCTTTCTGGCCGGACGGGCGGCAGGTCCGGTGAATGAGACCTGGGATGAGCGACGACGGCGGGATGTGGACGAATGTTTGGATGCACCAGAACCACTTCGGTTTCGTCGGGGAGTGTTCTAAAACTCCGATAAGTGAAAAATTGATAAATACAAGGATTGGAAGACATACCTGCGGCTCGTGCTCGTGCTCGGAGGTGGTACGCATGCCATTTGAGTGGATGTGAGTCGTTGAAAGCGGGGGGATATGAGCGTTTCGAGAATCTATAAGAGGTGCGATGCCCCCACCAGGATGTCGCGAATAGGGCACAGGGGCGCGTGTCGACGAAGGAGCGTGGCAGACAGCAAAGGCCCTATTCTCAGGCGCGTCACTTTCACGATACACCCCTGAGGTCAATTGTGATTGATGGCAGAAAGCATTCCGGTGCTCCAGAACGTGTCCGTTATGGGCATGGTGGTGTGGGTGCTGCCTCGTAGCATCGTTTCCGAGCGAATGGCTCGTCGCCGACGGGTATGAATAGTTGTGGTATGGTTTGATAACTGGGTAGGGGTTCATCCTCGTAGGGCACAATGTAAGACAATCTGAGTAGCGCGGGTTGTGTGTTGTTGATAGTTTAGTTCGTGAGGAGAGGCAAATCACGACACATTATATATGTCTGCCTTCATGTCCAAGCATCATTCGAATGGCCCGCCTGGCCGAATGTAGGAAGTGGCTGGCCAAAGCATCGAAACCAGTGGCAAGAAGGACAATATGGTATGAGGGGGGCAAGCCACGGGTTCCCAAATCATTCAATCACCATTGTTGAGTATCACGATGAACGGGATGCCTAGTATACCCAGGCCACAATGGCATTTTCGAAGGCTCTCTTTTGACTCCATCTGCTTCACTTCTGCGATAAGTGAAGGGTATACAAAGGAAATTTTTGCGTCGATATTCCATTGTTGTTACGGCAACTAAAGGTTTAAATCGTTTCAGCCGCTAATACTTTGCCTGGTTCGGCTTGGGAGTCTAGACAATCAGGAGCGTTTTGGGCTGGGAAAACCCAGCGACAGCGCATTCGTACGGTCCAGCTAGTCTCCCGCGCCATCCTGACGATACCGGGAAGACAATCATTCCCTGTATGTAGTCTGGTCCGTATCTATAAGACGGAGAGGGAAGCAAGCAGATGAGCGCGAGAGGAGAGAAGCGAATACAGATCGTTTAGGCGCCTAAACGATCATCGATCATCTCTCGCCCTAATCTTATCTCGGAACTTGTTCTCCTGCCATGAACACGCCCTTCAAGTTTCTATACTATTATCTGGACAAAGAGCCAACAAGCAGCAATTTCGCCAATTTACTTGTTACTCGTGCTTTAGTGGAAGCCAGGTGGGACGAGAGGGTGTTCGAGTTGCTCATGAGGGTGATTCAAAAGCATGGTGCTACAGCTGCGTGTTTGTACAAGGTATATAATCCAACACGCTGCCTTCAAACTAGCTGAGACATGCTCTAGATTGAAAAGGACGATGATTTCAGGAACGCCCGTTCCGTGAAGACGCTACTTGCAAACCATAAAGGCTCCATCAATGCCTTTGCCACCGAGATTGGAGACCTGCAAACCGTTCGTGACGGGCTCAATAACGGGGGGAAGCAGCACATTGCGATTGTTGTGTTGGATATGTCTCCACCCACTGCATCAACCCCTCAACCTGTCACGGACACCGAGGACACTATCACTCATCTTGAGGCAGGTCGGTGTGAACTATTATTACGGTTGTTTGACCTCACTACATACAACTTCTGTGTAGATCTCCACTGCTTTATTCAGGAAATCAGAACGAAAAACTACTCTCAACGTGCTAAGTCGAAAGAGTATAACACGTTACAGGGTTCTGATAGCGCCATATGTGACGGTCGCAGTGCCAAGGACAAGCCGGCGACAGCTGCACCACCCGTCGAACTATATCACCCCGTCTTCTCCAAATTTCAGAAACGTGCATACGACGAGACCGCCTCCATTCCCGACGAAACCCTTCGTTTGACTGCCAGGCTCATGCGAGTCGTATCAGTCATTTCGGTGTATGAAACACCCCGGGACCATGAAACGCGCAAGATTCTTGCGGATCTCCTCAATGTTTTACTGGTTCATGGGCCCAATGAAGACTCGACAAGTTTTGACTCTATATCGCCCGTTTTGACACCCCTCAAATGCAATGCCTTGGCGTTAGGTGCCCAAGTACAAAGCGAGATGGGAGAGGGTGGCTCGGATGCGTCAGTTCAGGCCGGTTTTTCGTTCACGAGATACTGGACCTCAAATGCGGTGAGTTACCTCTATGCTTTGTATCACGGTCGACTCACCCTCTTGTAGCAATCTTCCATGCTAGACCAGAGCTGCTGTCCATCATTCCTTATTGGCATTGCAGGGCCTTGGCTCGTCATCGAAGGAGCCGTGTTAACGTCTCGCACCATCGTCCAGCGGCTCACGCCATACATTTGGCTCGGGTGCTCACGCGTTCTCGAGGACGCGCAAGTTTATGACATTGCTCGCAAGCTTTATGCTTTGAAACTCGGGGTGAAAGAGCTCGCCGAATACTACCACAAGTTCATCGTCCCTAATCACGTCCCCGGATTCATTCACCCTCGGTTCTGCCCTCACATCACGTCCTTCTCAAGGTCATCGGATAACCACAAGGTCGACTTTGTCTACGTCCGTCCTCTGGAGGCTGAAATGGGCTGTGTCACCTTCGAGGCCAAGTTGTCCACGCAAGAGCAGCACGTGGTGGTCAAATTTGTACGGCAGTACGGGTACATGGCTCACGCGTACATGGCGGAACGTAGGCTCGCGCCGGATCTCATACATTTCGGACTAGTTGGTGAGGGATACGGGAACCTGGTGATGGTAGTCATGGAGCTTGTCGAGGGACGGACGCTGGCAGAGGCGTATGATGTCAAGGCTCCCCTGCCTCCTGATATCCTCAACAACGTACGCGAGGCGTTGAAGGTGCTGAACAGTGCGTCGTACGTCCATGGAGATCTACGGAGACAAAACATTATGCTGCTCGACAATCGGCAGAATGACGATGACACAGGTATCAGGATAATCGACTTCGATTGGGTTGGGGAGAAGGGTGAGGTACGATACCCCCCCCATACATCCTCTGTCGTTCTAGGAGTGGCTGGAGCACAAGAGTACGATAAAATTCAACAAGAACACCAAGATAAACTCTTCGAGGTTTTGTAGCCGTCTTACCTGAACGTGTACGTCCGAGGCTTGTCACTGTTCAATATTCGATGTGTTTCCGGCACTCTGTTCTTTGGGTCTACACAGCCGAGCCCCTCGTCGGCATCTATGCAGGCTAGTGTCTATGTCATGACAGAATTTGCGCCCAGTGCTCGGTTAGACAAGAAAACTCTCGTGTTCTAATACAAGAAGCCCGGATATGACTATCTTACACGCCTTGTACTATACACGGCCTCTGAATATTGTGCACCGGTCCTACGTTCTCTGAGATGAAACGATTGGCGCGATTCATGGTGCTCAACTGTCCGAACCTTCTCATCAAAGCCCTATGCCCAGGCACTCAGGTTGATATTCCCATTTGTGGACCTTCTCCAAAACAAGACGAAGCATTCGCTGGTAGAATGGCGATACTCTTTCTATATGATCGCTGTTCAAAAGTTGGTCGAGGTCGGATTCGTTCAACGCAGAGATTCTCTCGAGCCTCTTATCGTCGGTGATACCACACTTCCACGCCACCGGGATGAGATCCTCCATACTCATGTCCTCGAGGATGGCTTTCAACCTTGGGGAGATCGCAAGGGTTTCAAGTAGTTGGTGGTGGAACCGGCGAGGTGGGTACGCTATATCCTGGATCGGGGGGATTTTCGGTCGCCCGTTAAAGTTCTGATTGTCGTGTTCAGCAGAACGACATACCGTTTCTGGCTGCTTGGTGCCGACCTGAAAAATGTAAGGATCAGCCTCAAACTCATAGCGAGAAAAATGGTATTGGGTGAGGAACTGACATGATCGAATCGCGAGCTTGACTCCTGCGGGTCCAAGTGACTAGCCAATGCATACGCGTCAATGATATGAACAGTCGGTATTCCCTTGAGAACGTCGCGTCTTTCAGTTGAGCTGAGCGATCGTAGCAATCTAACATGGATATCGTGTTCGATTCCGTATTCCTGCAATGTATCGAAAAGCTCCGTGAGGTCCAGAGCCTGCAAAATCCTCGATAGTTCCCGCCCTTGTGCATAGTCGACCTCGAATGCCGTGGAGATCTCAGTGCCCATACAGGGACTTGATTCCGGATCGCACTGCGTCGGTTTAGGCTTGACGCTCGATCAAAACCAGATTCAGAGAACATTTTAGCACACGTACCTGAATCTCGCTCACTTGAAGCGGCTCCGAGTCTGAGCATCGTGGCACTTCTATGGCTTCTCTTTGAGGAGGATCGTCAACCAAGGACTTGAGCGACGCAAAAAGAAAGAAAAAATCAGTAAGGCCGGTGAAGCAAATCCAGTCATTAGAGCAGCAGCTCGCTCACCACGTTGCTTTTCCCAACTTTAGGTGGTAGAGCTCCAAGATACTAATTATTAGTGACAGAATGAGCATAGATCCTCGGAGACAAGGGAAGCGCATATTATCACCCTACGACGCGTAGTTCGGCATGGCCCAGGCTCCGATGGCCTCATGAGGGTCCGGTCTTCCTCAGTAGGTCGGAGAGATGTATTGGCAGAGTGGTTGCTGATACTTGAGGCCATAGCCTTATCTCTGCTCCTTTCTTTCGTCTTCCTTATGCGTTTTGACCAAGACACAGCTCTTGCTTGCGATGATGTCCATTCATTGAAATAGTAGACCAAAGGCCAGCGGTTTTGGTACCGTTCAAGAAAAGGAAAATTGACAGCCATCTGAAATTGCTCTTCAATTATCAATCACGAACGATGAGTAAGAGGGCCATACTGACTTTCGAAGCAAATTGTTGCCACTCCCCTGAGGGTTGTTTTTTGTGTTGAAGCGTTGGCTGTGATAAATAGAGTCGGGCTAGTTGTCTGGCGTGTTCCTAGTAAGTCGACAGGTTGAAATGTACCCGACCGATCCACTCGCAGTCAGAATAGTCCATCTGGCACTGAGACGGGGCATGCACCTTGAACTTCGCGTACTCACTGGACTCCATCGTACCCTGCTCCTCGAGGATTTTGCCAATCGCGCCGACACGACACCCAGGGGCAGGCAGGTCTCTGAGGACTGGTTCAGGCAGCAGATCGCTGGGCTTCGTCATTTTGATGGGAGTTTTTGTCTGGGAGGGGTGGTATGTATGATGAGAGATAAGCAGAACGGCAGTGAAAGAAGAAGCGAGACTTGAATTCGAATGTTGAAGTCGACCCCAACCCGGACTGGAGTCAAGTGACGACCAGACCCCCAGGTTGAGAACCGAACCATCGGGGAGCATACTTGATCAATGAAAGCTGCGGTTGAGATTCAGAAAAGTTGAGCATCCGTCTTAGGGCACGGTTCTGTCGGTGTCAGTGAAAGGCAATCTGCGAATCCAAGAGGGTGAAAAATTTAGTCAGCAAGTAGCCAGACTGGAAGGAATCCTGAGAAGTGGCTGGGATTTCACGCTCGACGTTTAAATTCTGAGTCGAAGTCGGGATAAGACGTGTGTAGGGAATCCGATGTGCAGCTTTGTCAAAATGCCGCCGAGCTGCTTCCCTCGGCAACCGCCGAAAACTGTTGGTACAGTCTGACTTGACGTCTGCAAAAAAGACGTGCACACAATGATACCAACTCTGAACCAACAGATACACAACACCGGGAAGTTGACCCGGAATCCTCATACCTTTCCCAATCCAGGGCTTTCCGGTGAAACCGCCCAGATGACAGGCACGCAGACGCTGTCAACTCAATCCAAACCATACCGCAGCGGGTGTATCATCGCCTTCAGAAATGTGCCTGAGCCTCCAGGCAATCACGCCGAGATGCTAAAGCATCCATAGGCAGCCAATCAATATCATTGAGAGGCTGTAGACGAGCTCTGCACGGCTAGGAAGATGCACCCGCCTCTCCGTCACTGCACCACCACATTACTTACAACTCCAGCTTCCGATGTCACTCCAAAACACCTCAAGAGGGCGCTGAAAGAATCAGGGATCCGCTCGTGCTCGGTGTGTTCATTATCGTGGATCGTGATCGTATTTTGAGCCTAGTCCTTCGGAGCAGCACACCTCCAAGCGACGTGACCTGATACAACATGCCTATTGCGCCCTTGTCGCGCCCGGCAATAGAGAGGATACATTTAGTCGGTCCCTGAAGTACCGGATAATCGTATATGAGATCTCAACACCCAGCCAAACCGGCGAGCAAACGGGACGCCATTTACGCGTTCTCCAAATCGCAGCGCGCTGGCGACCTGTGACAACGCAGACTAATATATCTCGGAACCGGGGCACGGAAAATATGGTGTCGGGCGGCCATCCGAGAACCTTCGGCGGAGCTGCTCTCCTGGAATCCACAGGGAACAAATCTCGATTAAGTCCATTAAAATACAAGGAGGATAGAAAAAACCGATGATCAGAGCTCGCGTGCGGTCTGCGCTCAGGATGTACCCGTTTTGACCTTTCGGGTCAGCATCCTCAACCTCTCTGCATTCTTCCTCCTTCTCTGGACGTCTTCATCCACGCTTTGGTTATTACCACGAACCAAGCCCGCGTTGGGTTTCGGTGCTGTAGTATAGGTTCCTGTCGCGCCGGGGTCAGAACACGGAGAGGTTCGAAGTGACCAAGAAGGGGAACATACCCAAAGTGCTCTGAGGAATAGCCACCGTGTTCTTCCTGACTCTGTTCTTCTCTTCTTCCTTGGCCCTCGCCATGATCGCATTCAAGCCCAGCTTCTGACTTGGTGCAATTTGACTTCCACTTGGACCGTCGTCCACGTCCATGGCAGCATTCGCGTAAGGAATAACCCTATCCCGATAACTGGCTGAGCTTTTGACAATGGGTCTGCTCCATGTGCTGACAAGGTCTTCAGCTATCCGTCGAACATCGGGTTGAACCTGACACGAGTCAGCCTCGCGATGGAGTGGTGTAAGAGGGAGGACACACCCGCTTGCATTTCGTATAGAACAAGACCAATGGTCCCAGCCCACTTTCCTTCAGAGCGCTAGAGTCGATAAAATCCATTTTCTTCAAGAGTGCAAACAGTTCTCTCTGAATGTTCAATGCTGGAAGAGACCTGTCAGGAAGAGGTTCGAGCCATCTCTTGACAGCATCGAGGAGATTGTTGTCTATTATCGACTGCGCCAAAGACGTTCTAGACAAAAAGGGAAGTAGGTAATGAGTACGAGGACCCGGAGAGATGTATTGACTCACTTCCTCAGCACCTCCACGACCTCATTGAGCATTCTCAGCTTAGAGATGGCAGGGGCTTTATCACCACCGTTCTGCGCCCATTCCGAACGTATCCTGATGTCCTCCTCAGCCGCCGCATTCATACTTTCTCTCAGCCGTGCAACTTCATCATCAGCAAATGAGTCAAGAATTTGTTCGTCATTCTTTTTACGCTTCGAGCGTGAAGCAGCAGGTCGAGAGCGTCCAGATTTGAGTGCAGCGTCAATTTGCTGGTTGACACGGATTTTGGTCGCTACGAAAGTTCAGTCTGTGAGTTGGGTAGTGAGCACATTCAAGTATCATTCGACGCACCCTGTTCGGGAGGCAATGTGCTCAGATCGATGTCCTGGTACTGCTCTTTCTTCGAAGCCCTCTTCCTCTTCTTTTCCCTCCTCTCACCGCCGTCAGCGAGCCGAACTTTCTTCTTTTTCTTCTTCACAGCCTTGCCAGCTCCTGGTCCTCCTCCGTCTCGTTCTGCGTAGTCATCATCTCCAGACTCTTCTCCATCTGAAGGTGTAAGAGAACGAGGGCCTCGAGGACGGGTGGAGACCTCGCGCGAACGAGGGCGGGCTTCAGCGCGTTCTTCATCGGATGATAGTTCAGAGTCGGAACCACCAAAGATGTCACGGGCAAGTTTATCGTTCTAGGAGAGAGATATTAGCTGGCTTGTATCATAACTGTGTAATGAGAAGGAGCGTATGTGTACGCACGTCTGGCATCTTGGTGGTGAGTGAGAGAAAGGGTGGTCGGGTAAGGGTTAGGGTTATGGTTCGCCTAGCGCCAACTCCCACAACTTGTTTCTCATATACGTCCATCTCTAACTTGGGTCTCATCACACACTTCCTTGCTCTATGGTTCTTGGCAATTGTATTTTGCTCAGAGCTCAAATTTGAGACGCGGTCAGTTCTCCGAAGATCGAATCTCAGGGCAGATCCATCCTCTATGTGAGGCTGGATCTTCTGTGGCTGGCCGCTCAATTGCAGTCTTGCAGATCAAGGTTGCTCTTGACTTGCTCTCTCATTGTTTCAGGACCCTTCATAGCGAGAGGGGCTTTCTTACCCAACCTTGGGAAGCGAAACGTCCATGCTCGACATACAGGAATCGTCGTGGCAACACAAGCCGAAGTCATGCCATGACACCTCGCCTTTTTATGCTTCAGCAGGCTCGTCCTCATGCTTGCGATACGCTCGATGCTCGGTTCCCTATGACTTGATGGACAAGGAAGCAAGGCAACATCCCTGGATCTTACGGCTCTCCGAAACGCCATTACATGTCCCCGAGTTCGGAACAACCGTCGACGACGCTATGACGAACATGATGAGCAATTGGTCGCAATTCCCAATCTCTTGGAGTCGAGGTCGTCACAAACTCACATTCGGTACTCCCGGATATTGATCAACGAAATACCCATCAGCACACATTGGTGGGACTGTACATATCTGGTCAGTTGGAAACGGAGGGGAAAATTCTCTCTGACACACTGCAAGTACTTTCTTCATTGAACCTTAGCCGAAGTTCTAATTGTGTGTTCTAATTGTGTTGAATGTAGTATATCAAAGACAATGATCTCCGAGTCGCGCCAGGTATAGATGAAGTCGACGGACGAGGGGTTCGCAGCGCGCTCATAGAATCAATCGTAGGTTGCAGCTTTCAGGAGTCGACGAATGCGAACAAGCCACCGAGGTGAGAATCCAGTGCTCTACCGCACAAGAACCTCGCCCGATGGACGGAATGGTGTAACTCCTCTCGTTCCACCCTTACGGAGTAGAATTGCGTGTGCCAACCTTGAAGTGAGGAAGACTCAGGAGGGTGAACATAGCCGTAAGCCGCGGTACTTCGTAGGCCGAGAGTAGGAGAGAGCGAACCGCACTTGGGATCGAGATTCACCCCGAAGCAAGGCAAATGGAAGTGAAATGCAGGCGAGAGAGAGAGAGAGAGAGAGAGAGATAGACGTACTCGCGGACCACAAGAAGGGCCGGGTCATAGCGTAACTCAGCGGGAGAACGTCAACGCCAGCCAAAACGCGTAAGCAGTTGAGAGAGGGCGCTGGAACATATGGGGTCTTGAAGGTTCCCAGTCGTTCACAAGACTTGAAGTATTATGCCCATTGGATTCCTTACCTGAACATAGTACACGCGCTTTCAATCTTATCACGGAGGCGATGAGTCTTGCTCAGGGCGATTAGCGCAATCGATGGTTCCAGTGCAGTAGCTTGAGCACATCATGATCTTGAAGCTGAGCTGAGGCTCAGGCTGAAGGGTAACTGGGCTGAACTTGATCATGCCGTTTTTAGACCTTCCTAATAAGGAAAAAGGAGGCGGCGGTAGCAGGCAGGCAAATCTAAAATGTTTTCGGGGTGTGACGTATGTGACAACAATTTGTTTTCTCCGTCTCCGACGTCAAGATCTCGATTACCCTTACTTTATCCCGCTGGCCCTGTAGTTCAACATGAAGCCGAGCGCGCTCTCCTCGATTTGTTCTTATATCTACAACACCCTTTCGCCCAATATCCTTGTACTGCTACCCAGCTGCAGTCCCTCTCAACGTCTCGGCTCATAACATCACCCTCTCCACATATATTTTCTGGTCTATCCTGGCAAGGCTAGGCGACCTGTCGTTCACAGCTTTATCATATCTCCATTATTCATCGGGAATCGACATCACCCTCCCTGCAACACGTTTTACCGAATATAAAGGCTTGGAGTCCTTGTTCAACTAACCACTAGGCTCTATAGCCGACTTCAAGGTCGACCTCACCACGACGACCCAGCGAACGAACGTGAATAACTCAACATTAAGAGGTTGCGGGTACTAGTCTGCACACCACGGGTGAGTGTCACTATACTGTTCAACCCTAATGATCGCTGACTAGAACGGATTCATTGGCAGCCCGTTTAAGTGTCGCGATCTTACCTGAAAATATCTCTTAGACATTCTTAGAGCTGTCTACAAGAGCCCAGATGTTATCTCCCAATTCCGAACCCACCTTAGACCATGCCAGTGAGAGAGAGACGGTCACCAGTACCGCTAGGACACTCAACATACCCAAACCGTTCGGCACACTATTCGGGAGACCCTCTTCACCATCCACAATGCCCACCTTAACAACCACACATGGCAAAATGTCATCATCTCAGACAGATCACCTCCGAAAGAATACTGCGCTGGCCCGTTCCCTTTCCTCGACTGAAGCCTCTCCGGAATCGCCCTCGCGAACCGATACCTCATCCATATCCCCTCCTAATAGAACGGATAACGTATCACGTTCGTCCAGTATAATGAAATCACGAACGCCATCACCTGGACCAGAATTCAATGGTGCTCACCTCACGCCTTCGCGTATCAGTCATTCTCCGACGCCGAGCACCCGCAGCCTTGATCTTCAGTCGATTCCCACGATTTCATCTCGTGCAACGTCTAGGGACAGTCGTTCCACCTCTTCAGGCAGTGATTCCTCATCTGAAGAGGAAGTTTACTTCAATGATCTTCTTACACACGTTCTCGACGATAGGACATTTTTGGTCGGTATCATAGCCCATACGGAATGGCCCGACTTTTTAGCGCTCACCCAAACGTGCCGGGGAGCGAGAAGAGCGGTGTTGGATTTAAACGAAAACGGGTCCTCAACTCAATCAGGGTATGTGCGTGGTGGCTGTATAATGTCATCTCTGACTCTGTTCTCCTTATTAGTCGGTCTGCCTCACGCTCATCTCAATCGAGCGCACGGAGTGTTCAAATGTCGGCGCCCGTGAGAGATGAAGTGCTGATTGGTTACGTCGAGGGTTACAACTACCTTGCAAGACGGATCAAGCGTGCCACTGCACGTCGCAATGCCCTCGACAAGCTTACATCGAGGACACAGCCGACCAGAACTGTCGTTTCCAGAGGGAGACAGGCACAATCTCAGTCAAAGACTAGTGTTACCAATATCCAGAAGATAGGGAAGACTGCGGACGTCAAGACAAACAAGACAATCAAAACTAGCTTAGAAGAGATCCAGTTGCTGTGTGAGTTTGAGTGGGAGGCGCTCACACATCCGTAACTTACCCATCTATATCAGATATCTCCTCTCTCACACCGTTGCACGTTTACCCCACCAACGCCCTGGTATCTCTGTCCACTTCTTCTCGGACACGCTCTTCAGATAACCAAGAGACGCGTTTCATCGATGTCACTCGCAAACTTCAGGCTTTGACGCTCGCCCACTCCAAATTCGTGTTACTGCTCAGGACTATGGCGGATCAGGTGGCAGAGTTACGATCCTCCAATTCGCGATTCAAGGCGCCCGCTCCCCACACGAATGGTTTACCGAGACGGGTACCCTCAGACCAACAAATGCAATTGGATACAGATTCGGAACAGGAGCGCGAAGAGGACCTATTCGATACCTACACATACATAGGAGGAGGTACTTTCGACCACCCGAATTTGCCCAAAGGGTCTCGTCACGGCCGGGTCCGTGAACTCGTATTTCCAGCTCCTCTTGCCGGAAGCCCCTCACAAAGCTCAGAGTCTCGTAATAGCCAGCAAGACTTGTCCGTTCAGCCTGTCCACCCGCGCTTCACATCCGATCCTGGCGTCACGTCATCGCGATCCAAACGTTCGAAAGCTCCTTTCACGACGAATACAGCGCCATCAGCCTTCAGAACCCCTCCGCAATCTCCAAAAGCGAGTTCATTGGCTACCCCTCGTAGTTCCCTTGACAGTGTCACTGCATCGCCCACCAAGCGCCTCTCAATACTGAAAGCGAAGGCTCCGCTCGTTTCGCCACCATTGCCCAGTGAACCCCAAACATTGAAGGCCTATTCTACCGGCTGGCGAAGGTCGTTGCTCGTCGCGAGCGTAAATCACCAGAAAAGGATCAACCGGAGAAGCACTCTCAACCTCAAACAAGAGCCTGATGAATTTGGCGTCGAAGACCTTAGTTGGACACCTAGCCCGCCACGGAAACGGTTCACAACTTCGCCGGCGAAACAACCCAGACCGTTGCCTCTTTCACCCAGTGGCAGTGACACCTCCAATACGAGTAGCGCCAATAGCTCCAGACGGAACAGCGGGAACTACAGCAGCGGGAATTCGAGTCCAAGCCCCGAAAGGCGGGACAGTGATGGTGCTAAGAGGAAAGAGGTAAGTCTAATCCCAAGTGGTGTGAGTTGTTCTGTGTCGAAGACTGATTCTGTCCACAGGTCGAGTCGCCAAAGAAGAACATCTCTTTCCAGCTCGAAGAGAAAGCTGCCAAGCGGCTAAGCACTCTCAACAAGTTGAATGGATCCAGTGCTTTATCTAGACCCGGAGCTTTGAAATCGCCTCATTCGAAAATCACATCGCATCCATCACAATCAGCAACCTCGCCTCATGATCTCCTCTTGGCCACCTCGCGGTTGAGGGCGCCTGTTTTGCGTGTTTATGTGCCGTGCTCCGAGTTGTCTCGCTCAACATCGTTGAAAGAAGGTAAGCCCGATCATTTTTCGGAGCAGGCGAGTAGACTGAACGCCCGCGGTTCAGGTATCGCCCCATACGCAGCCTCCTCGAGTTTTCGTCGTCCAGCTTCGCGCCCCAGTACTGCTTCACTCCGCTCAGAACAAACGTCCTCGATTCAGCAGGTTGAAACTGAGCTGATGAGGGCGGGTGTGTGGGAATGGATGAGAGGCGGGGAAGTTGTCGTCAACTTTGGTTACATGCCTGGAGTTTTTGTGAGTTGACCGCCCAATCCCACTTGCCCGTTGCGCTCACCAATCTCCCTCCTCCGTTCAGACGACCGCCGTGCCGAGGGCAGCTAGACCAACCCTTTCAAGACGACAAAGCCAGGCCACCGTACGAGAAAGTCAAATATTCGCAAACTTTACGCCGTCACCTCCTGGTACAAACCCAGGCGTGTCTCCTAGGGCGCCAGTTGCATTGGGAACGAATATCAAGGGTTCGAGAGCTGCGGGTCGCTTTGCTGAACACTCTGGCTCTGGCTCGGATGTGTCTTCTCCGCCGTCCTCCTTCCGTTCACCTACCTCGACGCCGGGTGGGACCCCTGGGCCCTCACGTGTGTCCTCCTCGACGAGCATTACCAACTCTGCGTCGCTGGTATCACAGCCGAGTCAAAGTACTATCCAAGCAAGACCTTCTTCAAGGCAAAGTACACTTGACTCGCGTGCGTACACCTCTTCGCCGGTTCCTTTGCGGCAGCCCACATTCGTTCAGGACTCGAGTCCTCAACAAGTAGAGGCTACCTGGCTGATCTTCAATGGATCTCATCTCGTTCCCTATACCCCGTCTACCTCTGATGTGGAGGCCCTCTCGCACGGTGAGTCTCATCCTATCATTCGAGTTTACATCGTACTCATAGCCCTTCGACACAGAGGATGGCCCAGAGGTATTAGCAAAAAGGGACGAATCCTTCTTGCCTCTGGATGACCCACTATCACTCCCATCGCCTTTCTACTACGACCACATCCTCGGTGCTGAAGGAAGGCTCAAAGTCAGAGTCGATAGCTCGAAGATCCCCAAACCTCTGGACTCGGAAAAAGTCAATGTGACAGCCATGTCCCATACTCGCTCAAGGTCCGACCCTTCCGTTCGTGACACCTCTGGAGAATTCGGTTCGCAGTTCCACGAAGAATTCTCCAATCTCGGACATTCTAGTGAAGACGACTCTGGGAGCGCTGGGATCTCGATGTCTTTGCAGACCTTCCCCGTGTTGATTCACAGTCCAGGTGGGCTGGGAGGTTGGGCGAGGGTGAGAAGGTGGAGATGGGTTGCTAGGGCTACAATTCCTTCTCCCACGACCGAGGCTGAGGAGCCTTCTCATCCACCGACAACGTTCCGAACGAGCACCACTACTACCAAATCGAACTGGCTGTCCACAGGAGGCAAGAGCGGTTATGAAAACGAGCGGGAGCTGAAAGGACTCGTCGGACGAGGATGGACTGGTCGAACGTGGGTTCTCGAAGGCGAGGGAACCAAAGAGGGGAGAGATGTCCTCCTATCTTGTCTGAAATCCTCTTCCGCCTCACTTCCGACGGCCGAGGGTGTTAACTCGACGAAGATGGAATGGGAAATAGTGCGCAACAAAACCGACAAAGCAGGACCGACTGCGGGGGTCCTGTGGTTCAGATTGCTCACGCCTAGTGCTCCGGTGGGCTCACTCGACGGGGATGATTCGACGATTGGATGCTGACAAAGGTTGCAGTATGCGTACGCTCATTGACTTTCTATTTATCTATTCGTTGGCCGGAAAACATTGTACACAACGTTCTTTTCCCCCTTTCTCTTACTCTAGACAAACAAGCAAATGGACTCCTCCTGCAATCTCACAAAGGACGTAACATAGGTCGCTAAAACCTCCACATATCCATAATTTCATCTTCCCTAAAAACCCTGTCCTCTATACCCAACGACGGCTGCCATGATAATATCCACATCGCATTCTATTCTTCTCTATTTGGTTAGAACTTCGACATTCAAATTTGTATCCATACATTCGCACCATTTTATTTGGTTTTATGATCCTTCGTTCAACGTGTCGGTAATATCTACGATAAATTATAAACATGTTCTTAGTGTTTTTTCTGAAGTGTAACAACATGGCCTTTTCGAGCGTCATGTCAGATATGTCAGATATTCCGACCTTCCACAATGACATACAGCTCGGGGAGCAGTCGCCATCCAGTGAATTATCTCAGGCTCCCGGAGAACTTCACATCTACGAAGCGGATCACTTGAAGTCCATTGAATCTCCTGTATTACATACCGAACTTGTATCAGAAGAATCCTACAAGGCGTACTTACCTACCGAGAGACGCCTGTCGCAATCCGAGCTTGAGCTGTCACGGATTTTTTCATGTGTCGTTTCCGATATGGTATTGCTGTATGGTATGGCATTCTCTTGAGCTATACAGCTTACATCGTCCCATCTTGATTAACACGTTCGCGGGTGCGTGGACGTTCGGTGAGCCCTCATCCAGGCCGAGTTCGGGACCTTCCCGTCTCCATTTGCCTCTTCCTGGCCGAAAAGAGCCAGCAATGGTGTGAAATCGGGCTTCACTTCTTCGTGCAGACTCCGATCTTTGTTTCTTCCGCATTCGAGAAGTGCCGGAGCGAGCCCATGAGCCTCGCCTGTACTCTGGGAGCCTCCTGTCCCAGGGAGCTACTGATGGGGGGAACCGAGCGCTGGCTGCGACGAGGGAGCAGACCGCGACTTCTCCCGTGCGCCTTCGCCTTCTAAGAGATACCTGCATCTCTGAGGATACCCCTGAGCACGTTCCGATACCCCCTCCATAGTCTCATGCCTCCAGTTCCTTTCTATCGCCATAGCCTTGTCCTCAGCCGCTTTGTAGAGGAATGATGTACATTGGCGGAGAGCCCAACTGTGGTACCTCCATTGCATATCGCATAATGTACAGGGTGGGATATGTTCGAGTCGTAAAATTCATGAGCTTGAACAACAGGAAAGCGCTGGAACGAGGACACTCTTCGCTAAAGACCCGACGCCATTTTGGGCGCTCCTTGTTGTCCCACCAAAATGAACTAGCATCCAAAGGGTTGGAGCCCGGGTCTAGTTCGATAATGCAAGCGTGGATACCCTCTTGTACTTCCGCGTTTTTGCGTGTGAGAAAGGATAGCTTGGAGAAGCATTTGGTCTTCTTGCCGTTATATACCGTAGTCGCCACCATTCCTTCTGTACAGCGAGCGGCGGGGCCAAGCAACCGGTGTTTTGACGTCGAACTTTAAGCTGCCTTGGGCTAGATATAGCGTATTAAGGTCCCGGGATAGGCCGCCGTGAAACCGTTGTGATCGGGGTATGCACGAAGAAGGAGAAACAGATGAACGAGGCCACAAGATTTTTGGTGCTAGTCGAGATAAGAAAGGTTGCGAGAGCCCATATACAATATCAGACAAAGGCACAACGAAGACAAAAGAATGAAATGATAGCAAACGTTAGGAGTATGCCCCGAGTCGTGATAGAAGTGAAAACGCACCCCATGTGGAAAACAGTTGATTGTCGCCCTCCCCTTGAAGCTGGCCCTCCTTGTCTTTCGCGAGTCCACCCAATCGTATTGCCTGGGCAAGGACCATAGTAAGTTATGTAGGTAACCTTTTCACCGTCGGTGTGTCACTTGATACCGATGGGGTGTCTTTCGTTCGAAAAATCTCAAGAACGGCACGACTAATTTCCTTGAGAGCTTGACGCAGCTTTTTGGTCTTCTGTTCTTCCCCCCTTGGAGCTCAGTGACGGTCAGTCAATTCCTACCCAACATGTTTCCCTCCGGTGTTGTAGACATGGGGGTGTCGGTCGAGGAATGCTTGTGAGTCATCTATGTTGGGTCGGACCAACCTCATGCTTCACTAGATATCCTCTTCGTCTATATGATGACAAGGCTCAGCCGCGGTCGACATAACGGAGTCAGTGCATTCCCTATCGACTAAATATCTATTGTGACTAACTTCCGGTGACTTGATTGAGTTGGGAGATTCATTCTAATCGTTCGCTGCTTGAGTAGTATGTGTCCCATCTAGAGACTTTGTTCGACGATGTCAGGGGTGCGGAAGGAGCTGAAGATGGCCGAGGTCATACTCCGGGGAAGACATGGCGAAAGGATGGTCAGCGAAAGGTGAAAGATGATAGATTGGCAAAAGTGCCGGATTCCGTACCACTGCCAGTCGCTTCGCCGCCGGGTAGGCGAAGCTGCTGGGTTCGAGTCTAGGTGCAACATATCACGGGAGGTTACTTGTAAGCACAAAAATACCTGCCAGGCAGTGCTTTGTGCGAGTTACCACCACCTTACGACCACGACAAGCTCGTCTCTCTTCAAGATCCGCCCTCCTCCCTCAAGACCCCCTACGTCGCGGTTGACCTGGTCTTGATCGCAGTGACGTATTTTACTCTAGCATCGGGCGACCATGACACACAACTTCAACTTTGGCAAGGATCAGAATGTTCATACCGGGGCAGGCGATCTCAACGTTATTGGGCGCGACCTTGTACAGAACATCACCACGACGGATTCCTACCGTGTGTTCATTCAGATCATGCTGATCATTATTAAGCCTGACTGGTTTTGTTATGTAGCCTACTTGAGAAGGCTATATGATGCAGTTGCCGGTGTAGGAGCCTCTCACACCTCGAAACAGCAGTTTGCCCGAGGGAAGTGCCTAGAAGGAACTCGTAGGGCGGCGCTCGAGGAGATTCATGAATGGAGACTTTCTAGCGACCCCACTCGTCCGTTATGTTGGTTGTCCGGCACCGCAGGCGTTGGCAAGACAGCCATTGCGATGACTGTTGCCCAAGCCTGCGAAAAAGACGGCCTTGTAGCGTCATTCTTCTTCTTCAGGTCGGACCCCAAGCGTAACAATCCTGATGCCCTCGTACCGACAATCGCACTTGGCCTGTTAACGAAGATCCCCTCTCTTCGAGCCTTCATCGACCGACAGATCTCTCAGAATCCGATGTTATTGGAGGCTCAGTTGGAACACCAATTCCGAGAGCTTGTTATGAAACCGTTTCTGCAGACAGGACGGTTGGGGCTCGATCCGGAATCGTCACGAAAGGTTCCCAACCTGGTCATCATAGATGGCCTGGATGAATGTGGTGATGAAGATACACAACAGCACATTCTCTCGATCATTCAATCTTCTTACCAGCAGCCCCCTTCGACTTGTCCCCCCTTAAAATTCCTCGTCTGCAGTCGTCCGGAGGCCTGGATTCGGGAGGCGTTCAATGATGATCTCGGTCGATTGACCCGATACATTATATTAAACAATGTCTCCCAGACGGATCGAGATATAGAGCGTTATTTTCTACACGAGTTCGAGGCCATACGCACAAACCCGAAGTTTGCTCGCCTCCCGTTTCCGTCGCCTTGGCCATCAAACATGGAGGTGCGGCAGCTTTTGCGGCTTTCCTCTCACCAGTTTCACTATGCAGCGACCGCTGTGAGATTCGTTAAGACTCCTTACTCCAGCCCTCTGGATCAACTTCGCACTATACTCAACTATGACCCTGGGAATCATTCGTCGAGTTCACCCTTCCCTGAACTTGACCAGCTGTACCACACCATCCTTTCCGTCAATCCCAATCGCGAGAAATTGCTCTCGATCCTTGCCGCAATTCTCATTGCTCCTCATCTCCTGTCACTTTCTCCTGAAACCATCGAGTTCTTACTGTGTCTGGCTCCGGGGGAAGTTGACCTCACGCTGCGATCGATGCATTCCGTGCTTGACATCCGAGGGCGCGGGGATGGCATCGGGGTAATCCACACTTCTTTCAATGATTATCTCCTCGACAGGACTCGTTCAGGGATCTTCTTCATCGACCTACCGGCTCAAACCGACCTCCTCGCGAGGCGGTGGCTACAAGCCCTCTCAGCCGAGGGACTCGGGCGATACAGGTGAGACACCAGTTGATCATCCATAAAAGCACGTTATCTAAGTCCCAACCTTTCCTATAGCTTCCACCAGATTTTCAAGCCGGAGCGCTACTGGCTATATACCGACTGGATTCGTTTTTGTACTGGGACCCCCCAGCCCAGTCAGGAACTACTAGCGGATCTTCAGAACGTGGAGCTCAGCGTCGTCTTACTGTGTCATGAGGAGATCGCTTTTGACAGGATATTTGGTAGTTTGGTTTCGTGGTTACAAAAGTCGGCAAATGTATGTTCTAGTCACTATTTGGTCCAGCTGGGACGGTGCAGGATGCAGCACTTACTCAATCTCTGAATCTCTGAATAGGCTCGTGACCTGGACAATATCATTGATCGTTTCAAGACTCGACCGAAGAGGTTCCACGTCGAATTGCCAAGCGACGTGCATACATCTGAAGAGAATCAGGCTGTTAGGACCAAACGCAGCATTATGGAGAATGTCGCTATCCTCAAAATCAATGGCCACGAATGCTTGGATTTTCTGACCTTCAGGAAGATGTTTCAAGACCCTCCACGTTCGTTCACGCTCATGATTACAGATTGCCGCTGTCGCTCGAACGCAGACCTTGCATCATCATACTGCTCTCACAAACGTTACGAAACAGTTTGTATGCGAGCAGCGCAAGCTCACATATCAATCGCTCTACGCTACCCAGTACACTCCAGCCCCGCGCATTTACCTGGCACGCTCAAATTCCTGATTGATTCTCCGCTTCTTCAGCACTGTGTGCTTGAGTCCGAGTTGCTCGCTCAATGTCAGGTGTTATTTCCGATTGCTGATCGTTGGATGGGTCGACGTGTCATTCTGCCCAAAGCCAAGATCGAGGAACATCAGAAAAAGCTGCTGGATTGCCTTGAGGTATGTCGTCTGGATGCCAACTTTCGGATTATGAGCCCCATCCCTTTATTCGTCAAGGCTGACTATGGTCTCTTCCTTCTAGACGTGCCACAGCATTGAGGCCGAAACACTTAAATTTCAAGTCATGTGGTCGTTCGATGATTTGGGATTGGGATGGATGATCCCCAAAAGAACTCAAGATCGACTATACCACAGCGTCCTTTCCGCCAATCGTGATCGAGAGAAACTTATCTCGATTTTGGCGGTACTTTTCATTGCTGAAAAATATCTTGTACCATATCCCAAAGTCATAGAAGCCTTGCTGGAATTGGACCCGGGGGAAGTAGGCTTCATACTACGAGCAATGAATCCCGCACTAGAAGTTCAAGATGACTGGAAGGAGATCAAACTTGCATCTTACACCCCATTACGCGACTATCTCCTCGATCGGACACGTTCAGGGATCTTCTACATTGATGAAGCAGCTCAAAGTCACTCCATCGCACGGCGGTGGTTACAAGCGCTCTCAGCTGAAAGAATCAGGCGAGATGGGTAGGAGATTTGTTGGTCAATACGACAACCTGTTATCTAACTCCCGGCTTCTCCCGCAGCTTTTATCAGACCTTTCAGTGGAGACGCGAATCGCTATTCACCGGCTGGATCCGTTTTTGCGTTGACTGCACCCGGCCTAGTCGGGAATTGCTGGCGGACCTTCAAAGCGTAGAAATTGGAGCTGTTTTACCGTTTCATGGAGGAACTTGGGATGCGATATTTGGGGGATTGGTGTCGTGGTTGCAAAACTCAAGCGTATGCTCCCTTTCTGGGATGTCCTAGACTGCAGCTTACTCACGGATGATCTCGTCCAGCCCGACGATCTGAATCCCGATACACTTCGTTATTCCCAAAATTCATCAGGACGCCTTCACCTGGAATCCTCGCTTGGGCTACAAGAATCGAAACAGGATCGCGCGCAACTCGACGCAAAGTTGGAGCATGCGGCGATTCTCAAAACCAGTACACCCTCAGTGGGTCGTGGGAATGTTTTCTCAGATTGGCTGGCAGTATTACGAGTGAAGAGGGCCATTCAACGAGTATCGCCACGGTATGAGGTTACGCTCATACCCATCTCGAAGCTCGACGCGCCGCATGAATCGAAGGATGTCGATTAGTATATCTACACTTGCATGCCCAAGCTTGCAATAATCTTTCCCCTAGTCAACAACCGCTGCAAAGGGCACGGTGAGATCAAGTCGGTTTTAACGTCGAGCCAACGTCGGTGAGATTCGCATTCGGATGTTCGAGAACGAAACATCAATCATATTGCGGATTACTTGGCCTTTGGTGTAGCTAGCTTGCGCTTCTTCTTCGGAGGCGCAGGTTTTGGAGTTGAGGTTGGCTTCGTGAATGCCTCTACATGTACATCTGGCTTGGTTTTAGGCTTGGGTTGGTCAGCCTTGCGGGCTTTCTTCTCCTTCGCCTTTGCGCGTCTTGCTTTGAAAAAGTCGCGCTTTCGTGTTTGCTGTGGACGAAGGTCATGATAAGCACTGAGCAGCCCACAACGTCAAATCGACACACACCCTCTTGGATAATTCTCCTGGCGGAGGGATAGTATCCCGGTCCAGCTGTTCGACGATCTCCCAAGCATTCGTATCCTCATCCTGGTCTTTTGCTAACTCCCTGAATCGAACGAATCTACGTGTGTGAGCCTGAGTGTAAAGGTAGGTAATCAGACTGGAGGTAGAGTCGAGCTAGAGGAGACATGCTTTGGACGTTTTATGCTGGACTTGCATTTCCTCGGTCTTGAGAAACTTTCCTGGACAGACAATACATGCGTGCTCGTCGTCGATGGAATATATGGGATCTTTGAGGGCGTCGTGAAGGGCAATGAATGGGAGAGAATCGCCTTCCGATTCCGATTCCGAATCGTTTTCTTCTTCTTCGTCTTCTTCTTGGGCACTCCCCTCTTCCGCCTCTTCCTCGTCCGATGCAGACTCGTCTGAGTCTGTATCTATATTATTTATTCCCAGGGCCTCCCTCGTCTCCTCGTCCAATCCCAGGGCTTCTTCCTCTTCTCTCCGTTTTCGCTTTCGTTCGACGCGTTTGAACATTGTGATCGAGGTAAAGAGTGGTAAGTAATTATGTAATCTAGATCTTGGGTATACTCCCTCGGGAGCAATCTGAGTACGAACTTCTGGTAATACCAAGTGTCGATTCAATAGTCGCAGCCCACATGCGATTCAGTGCAGTTGGGAAATTCTTTGACAGTCATCAAGTTGGGCAGCATAGTTACATTCAACAAGGAACATGAGTTAAAACCTGAAGAACTGGACAATCACTTCATGCAAAGGGCGTTTGCGGACGAGTTTGTTTCTCCCCATCCACCCAGACGTCTACCTTCTCATCGTAGAACGCGGCGAATCCGTTGATGGCAGCACATTCGAGATTCGGGTTCCGGTACCACCAGACGATATTCTTCGTGGGCGTCTTATCCGGAGAAGTTTGAACGTGATAGTAGTCGGCTATGCCCTGGCGTACGGAACATCGACCAGAGGCTGTTAGAGGCCACCGTAGAAACGTTCGATAGAGGACACGATACCTTGTAAGGACACTGAGTGGTCAAGCCAGAAGGTACGAGAAGATCGAGTCTGCAGTCTGTCTTTGGGATGTACGTCCGGACAGGGAGTCCCGTTTCATACAGGAATCGGGGACGGTGAGTATTTGCGACCTCGACACCGTCTACTTCAACGCGAACGTGTCTGGATGACTGAAGTACATCGACGCGCTAGATATTCAAAGAGAGATATCGGTGTGAATGTGACCGACGCCCTGAGGTTTCGGTAAGTGTAACGTACCTTGTACGGATCCTTAGGGTGAACAAAGATCTGCTCGTCTTCCTCGAACCAACCATCCATAGCCGCGAAGTCAATCTTGAGTAGACCAGAGAGTTTGCTGTCTCCTTCGAAAACCTTGACTGCCCCTTCGGCTTTCCGTGAGCCCACAACTACATCGAATGTGTTCTTGTCGCCCGATCCACTCTTTAAGTATTTCTGCGGAACCTCCTCCGTGGGGAAATAGATATAAGGGTAACGAGGGTGCTCCCAGCTGTTGGTAGTTATGAGACCACCTTGATTCATGTAAAGCACCGACTCACACAAGCTTCGCCTTGCGAGAATCGGCGATGAATGTGCCTCCAAATAGAGCCCGAACGCGCTTGAGGCAAGGTTCAACGTGGGGCAATGAGAAAAACGGGGCCATGGCTGTCGCAGAGCAGTGAGAATTGTATGTATATTGGTTGGGGGTCAAGAGATTGAGGTCATCAAGTAAGACGATCCGATTCTTTTGAGCGTCCAATCGAAGGGTAGTGCGGTCATGGGTGGATGGGTGTGAGAAGAGGATTGCTAAGCGCGAATCCTCGATTTCCGAGATCGCGACGCGATGTCGTCAGTTCGGGCGAACGATCAGGTGATGTCGACGCGTCCACTCCAGAACTGCATCTCAACGCGCAAAGGGTACACAATCAATATCTTATTCCATCCATAGTATACTCGATACAGGGCATGTAGTTTAAGGTGTATAGGATATGACAGCAAGGGGCAAGCAATCGCAATTACAACAAGTCATTGGTATACAAAGCGAAAGAAAGAAAAAGCAATCAGTCCATACCGCTCAGTCCTCGTAACCGTACATCTCTTTCTCTCTCTTCATCCTCCTCATATCCTTTCTCTCCTGTTCTGGCAAAGCTGCCCATTCGGTAAGACCACCGACGCTTTCTACAAGCTCTTCCTCCCATTTCTCTTCGAGCTCGAGCTCTTTCTTGCTTTTCTTTCGAGGAGGCGGTGGCGGGGGAGGAGGGGGAGGAGTGCGTCTGTTCCGATGTAGGGGTGCAATGCGAGAAAGCATGCTCCTGGAGCTCTTCATGTACGGTGAGTAAGCAGTGCCCGCCGCGGATGGTTTTGCAGACGAAGTAGTTGGTGAGTAGAAGGGTGAGCCAGGCTGCGCGTTGGCACGTCGAATAAGTTCGGACATAGGGGTAGACTTTGTACGTGGAGCAATGGTGTAGCGCGAGGAAATGGATGGATTTGCGGGTTTACTGGGGGTTTCAGTAGCAGTGGTTTGTGGGATCATAGCTGGGGCGACGGGTGAAGGATCGACATTTTCCTGCAAACGCAAAATGAGGGCGCCGAGTGGAGAAACGGGGGAATGGATACAAACGGACCTTAGGAAGGGTATCCACGGCAGTTTCAGCCGGATGGGGGTCTACTTGACCATCCTGATCATGAGAGTCCTTTGAGGCCTTTGTCTTTGTCTTCTTTGAGCTTCCGTTTTTCTTCGTTGACTTGACCTTCTCTGCCTCTTCCGGTTTCCCATCGTCCTCCTCGTCAGACATGACAACTTTCTGGCTCCTCTTCTTCGACGAATCCTTTTTGGTATTTGCATTTGTGTCCGTCTTCTGCCGTTTTTGAGGTGGCTCACGTTCCTCCCCGTCTTCCACTGGATTTGGCCGAGCTGACGTTTCGGAAGGGGCCTGACGACGATCGAAAGAGGAAGAAGTGGAGGGATGTGCACCCGTTGGGCTGGTTTCAGGACATCCATCCCCAAAAAGGTCGTCATCGTCGTCTATGATCTCGGTAGTCTGGGCCACTTCCACCTCTTTTGCTTTTCCTTTCCCTTTGTCCAGCGACACCTGTACAGAGACATAATCAGTGGGAAACGCAGAGAAAAATCTACGAGCTTCGACTTGCCTTCTCCTTAGTCGCCTTTTTGCCCTTCGCCTTCTTACTATCGATCTCAACGCTCACACTCTGTTTCTTCTTTTCCCTTGTCTTCTTCACCTTCTTGGAAGGACCCGTGTCAGTCGTTTGCGGCGGTGGCATCGGCTGCTTGTCGACGTCCATGCTCATGTCGTCTCCTTCGAGTTCATCGCGTTCAGATGACCTCTTCCGCTTTCCCGAAGGACAAGGGGACGTGACACGCGAGGAAGAACCTTGATCAACGGTCAACTTGGGAAGCACGGCAATAGGAGGATGTTCCAACGGTGTGTATAGAGGAGGATCCGAGGGTGGTAAGGTAGAGCCAGGTAGTGGGACGGGAGGAAGAACTGGGGAAGTAGCGATGGGTAGACTGGGCTGAGACGAGTCTGGGGGAGGAGAATGAACCACACGGGCGCGCTTGACTGGTGACTTGCGTGGCTTAGCCTTCGAGTTTGCTGTTGTTGACTTCTTTTTCCTCGAGGCGGGCGCAAGGGCGAGCTCATCGTCGTCCGAGTCTGTGAGCTCAAGAACTTCTATTGGAGATGTCTTTGTGGAGTTCGGTTTCGAAGGAGGAAGAGGAGGAGGAGTGAATTCGGAGAAAGTGGGTCCTGGGGCCGACTTGTTGTCTCGTCGACGCATCTTGGCTCGGTCCGCAATACTGGGAATTGCGAAATCTAGCAGCATGGAATTAACTTCACTACGGGACGGGGGTGTTGATCTTGACCCATTCGAGATAGAAGAGTCTCCTTGGAACCCTGCTGTGCCTTTATACGCAGGCTTGGGACGTGGCCGAGACGGTGCAGAGGGACCCGCTGAGCTACTGGACGCATTCTCAATGGTGCTGGCTTTCGTGGCAATGACTGGCGTAAAGTTTGTGACCGAATCGTTGACCGGCCGGTTCTCTGTGAACTGGGAAACCGTTGAATCTGTGGAGGTAGGATATTGGAGTCAATCAAGTTTCTGAGCGAGAGATCCGATGAGACGCACCATTTCCCGTAATCCTAGCTCGTCTGAGAGGGACAAACGAGTCATCTTCTCCTTCACTATCAGCTACAACTTCATCTCCAAATATCGAAGGATCTTCCATGACTGTGTAACGGAGGAAAGGAGGATGACAGTTACAATCAGAGTTAGGCTCTGTTAGGTTGAGTCGAAGGGCGAGTCACGCGATTGTGACCGGACGCGCCGTTTACTACACAGCCACCGACGCGCATGCACTTCATGACTCTGGTTCACTCCCAAACAATACGACAGCTCGAAAAGCCAACGAGTTCCAGTCATAACTCAAGGACGCAACGAGCCCATTTCAACAAGTCTGGAAACCCGACAGGCCATTAAGCCCATATGATCTAGTATGACCAATTCAGGCCTATCGTCACGTTTCGGTCTCGTTCGTTTTTCAACATTCATCAGCAAGCAGAAGTTCAACCGTTCCACTAGATTCTCAGCTTATATAAACCGATGAAAACGCATTTTCCTTACAACGGCTTCCTCCCGAAGAACCATGGTCAGAGAGCTGATTGCAAGCCCCTTCCCCGATATGCGCAGGTTGCCAGATGGCTTTATCACGATTCTCCGTCGAGAACTTGAAGGGAGCAACGTAATGGATCGCGATACATTCATAGACTTCAGAGTATGTCCAACTACTTTCCTTGACCGTGTAATCATGCCCGGACAGCAGTGACCCGCTTCCCGCAGAAAAGACTTCAGACAATAGCGCGAGTTTGTTTTCGCGATACGACGCTAACATCGTCACAACAAGATTCAAAGATCTGGGAGAATTTCGTGGAGAAGGTAGTTCGTGATTGCTCTTGGCTGTTATTGTTGACCTCAAACCTGGTAGGTAGCGGAGGAGTACCCGCAATTGAGGACGTGTTTCGACTGTTGGCCGGTCCAGATGTGCTACGACGGCTGGGTGGCTAATCAAATTCGTTGGCAAAGACGCCAGTCTCGCTTGAACTTCAAGAACTCCTCTCGAAAAATCGACACCATTGGCTGCTCTAGGCCTAGTACCACTCCCGGAAAGCGTATCAGAGTAATTCCTGTGGTCTGGTTCTGGAGTCCAAAGCGTGGCTGATTACTGTTCAACATGTAACCAGGTTTACATCGGGAAACAGTCAACATTTTTCTTCCGGGAGGAAACACGTGAGGTGAGCTGTCTCTCTCCTACTTGTTCCGCTCTTTTGACTCGAGCCTGATGAGGAATCGATGGCTGCGGTATATGGCCGCCGGGACGACTCGTCGGTGACCAAAGCCCAAGCAAGAACTCAAACGACCAGCTCCACTTCCAGTTCTCCGCCAACAACGTCCATAAAACGTACTGAAAGCGTACGTAGATCCAATATCTGTACAACAGTGTTCGTACTCATGTGGTCCATGAACCAGACTATGCAATCCAAGATTCCAGTATTCTACCCCGAAAAATGCCTCAGCTGTGGCAAATACAGCCAAGTCAAAAACTCGGACGCCTGTACTCGACTGACAAGCTTTCTAAACATACATGCCTCCGCGAACGACGATCTTCAACCTTTTTTGGAGTACTTCGGGATATTTCACATCAGGCATCTCAAACTATTGCTCCCATTATCGGACGAGGAAATCAAGTGGGTCCTGCAAGGATGCAGGAATATCAGCAAAGACGATGTGGGAAATCTAGCGTCTTCTGTTCACGAGCGTCTCCCTAGCGTGAGTGCCTATTTTCTTGTTCAACGGTTATCCAAGGCCGAAGTTCTGAAGTGTACCGCGCTAGGTCGGTGAAATTGCCCCTGCCGACCCCAACGTGAGTTATCTCTAATAATGTATGTGAAGCTTCCTGCTCATTGGTGGTTGCATACTAGTCGATCAACTGCGAGCGTCACAGAGGCAACTCGACCAAGAGGTTCAATAAGATACCCCACAAGCTTCGATCACTCCTCAGATCCAAAGGTCTGGAGTTCCTCGTCCCCATTGCATTATTCTACGGGCTGCAGGACAACCACAATCTTGAGGGCACGCTAGCCTCTGCTCGGGATCCATCGGTGCAATGGTTACTCCCCGAGTACGCCAATGTCACGGCTTACTATCGTAGACTCCTTGAGCTTGTCTTGAGAGAGTTGGCTGGTTGTAAACTTGGTATAATTAAGAAAGAGTATTGAATATCTTGAATCCTGTGTGTAGCAAATATGTACAGCATGCGTAGTGAGTGATATGTAGATGAGTTGAGTCCTGGTAATAAAGATACATAGAAATACATCGGTGGTACAACAACACATCCAATAGTTACACAGGCGGCTGCCATCCGGTACTGGTTATCGTGGGCTGGCTCTCTGCAACGGACGGGGTTACGGAAGGCGGGCGAGGCGAGCTTTGTACTGAAGAATTACCTCCAGTGGCGTTGGCATTGGCGGAAGTGGAGGTGGAATCTAAGTCGGAGGTAATTTTCAAGAAACCAGCCTGAACCAAAAAGTCCCAGACTCTAGCTGTTTTGCTGACGTCAACCTTGACCAAGTCCCTTGCTTCACGTCTCCGAAGCTTGCCACCACGACGAGCGTATTCCCGTACGAGGGTTTCTTTGATGACGAGGTAGGGCTTTGGCAATATTCGAAGTTGCGAGCAGAGGGTTTGTTCGCCAGGTGTCAGAAGGTGCAGCGAAGGACTGTTTGCCAGGTTGAGAGGCGGCGCTGGAGTAATAGCATAGCATCAGTACGAAGAAGTTGGCTCAGAACCTCTTCTGAACGTACGTGGTCTACGTATCGGTGCTCCCGACAGCTTGGGTGTCGCTTCTCGGTCATGGCTCCTTCTATCATCAATGTCGCCTGAGGCATGGCGCCGAGGATCAGGTCCGGAGGATTGTCTACCAATACCACGGTGCTGAAGCCTGTCCGAAACGTGATACTCTTTGGTAACAGCCTTGGCTTGCGTCTGTACGCAGGTAAGGATCAGATATCCATCGACAGAGGAATACCGCTTACTCGTTTTGCGATATCGAGTTCATACTTCTCAATATCCGCGGCTGTAACGAGTCCCAACCGGCGATATTCCTGAAGGTCCTTGATCCTTTTGCGAAGTAGGGCCTCGTCTACATGCAAATACGTCGGTCAACATGCACACAGACATGAGGTTCACTTACACAGAATATCGGCGGTAAAGACTTCGTAATCCTCGGCCGTCTGCAGGCGGGCAAAGGGACGTAAACGATGCAGTATTTCTCTCTCTTCACGAGGCCGTTTCTTGTCAGCGGCTTGCATCTGGAGAAGGGAGTGGATCTGGCAAACCATCGAACAATGACAGCTGGGACACATACCTTCTTGTACTCCAAAAGACCACGATCATACATGACAGATTTAGCTTCATGCCGCTTCTGTACGCGTTGGAAGTACATTTCGAGCAATGTCAGCTTGAACGCGAGAGAATCGTGCGTTTCGATCGGAGGTGGCTGGGTGACTTCGTCCGATTCGTCTTCATTCCCGTCAGCTGCATCGTCTGACTTAGCTGGCTTCTCCTTTTTCACTTCCGGACTCGTGGATGTGGACGACCGGTGTGCAGCCACAAACCCATTTGATACCTCGCTGAAAACCCCTTTCCCTGCTAGCGCTGGGTTCTGTGGATTACGCCGTTCCTCCTCCCAACGCACTCGAGCTTTGACGTCCAAGTCATTCGAATCTTCTGGAAAAGCGTCACCGCCCCACTGAAGAACACTGCCGAATTCGAGGTCCTTTACGAGATCCTCAGCCTCGTTGTCAAGTTCGTGTTCAAATTCCAGTCGCCCAGGGAAGAATCCTGATATTTCGTGGATACCAGGGAGAGAGACTGGCATTGGCTTTTGTGGAGGAATGGGTGCTGAGTTGATCGCTGCTATTCGCCGGCGCTTGCGCTCTAGGAAGTCAGCGGGGTCGACATCAAACTGTCTGTCCATAGGCTGTAGAGCATCGTTGAGTTCGCACTGTAGCTCACGAAGAGAGATGACGGTAACGTACGGGAGTGGGCCAGTTTGCCGAGTCGATGTACGTCGACGTGTAGTGTGCTTCGACCTCTTCTTTCGTCCGCGTCCCAACAACTTCCGCTATTTTCTTCCAATTTCCGAACCCTTGGGTAGCGATTCCTTTGATGAGAAGTAACTCTCTGGTGCAGTCAGTCAGGCAGCGCACACGATGACCGGAAGGCCGAAGCTCACTCATCAGCACCCCAATCTTCCGTGAAAATAGGATATGAGTTGATTTCCTGTAACACGACCGTGCAATAGTTAGTCGCCGTTCATAGAACGAGAACCGCGCCAACATGGACGTACAATGACCCGGTAAGCATGACCGCGTTTGTGATTCCTAAACTCCCTCCCTGCACAGAAACAACTCGGGCATATGTCCACTCCATCTCCTGGCTCGCAGACTGGGTCGGCACACTTGATACGAATAGTATGCGTGAGGTCACATGCACACGAGTCGCACTGGTATAAGTCTCCTGGCTCGTTCACGACTACAAATGCGACAGATGATTAAAGAAGAAGAATGGTGGTAGTTGGTGATTGATTTTGGACGCACTGGGAACATCATCTGCCTTGTTTTGAGGTTTTCGCTGTGTTATCGTCATCCTAAAACCAGTGGCTGCAGGAGCGTAGGTTTTGCTTCAAAAGGCGCCGCTTTTTTCCTGAACCGCCTATGCAGGCCTCGGAGAGCACCCAAAACTCGTTTGGATCAGATCCTACTTCAATTTCTCCAGATTTCAGCAAGGCCTGCCAGATATTGACCGAGAGGCGACGACGAAGATGTTTGTGTCTGTTTGGCGACTTCTGGTCTGATGTTCAATCAATCACTCACCACAACCTCAAGTCCACACCAAGGTGAACTCTAATGTACGCGTACATACTACATGTTCTGAGAGGTAATACTTCTGTATAAATAGTATATCGACAATGCTCACTGTGACTTTTATGCCAACAGGTCCTCGACGATTGTGATATCGTTCGGTATACCAGCTTTATGCAAATACTCGTCGTTCCTTCAATGAGTTTGTATTTCAATACAGGTCCATCTCATGTGGCACCGAACGACTCACCAGAACTAGAAAAGGGTTTGTCAACATATATAAATGAATGGATGAGGTATCAGCATACCTTGGAATAATGTCGTGTGCCCGAGTCGCACCTACGTTCCGGTGGTTAGGAAAAGAACGGTTAGGGGGCAATAGACGTACAATATTGTCACTATTATTTGACCCTCCTTCCAACCCATCTTTTGCGCGTGTCTGACACTTGCCACAAGGTTACAGGCACTGCTTGATCCCAGGAATAGCCCATCATGCTTTACGAGCCATCGCGACATACTGACCGCTTCTGCGTCCGTTATCCTAAGAGGGTTTTCTCTGTCAAGATTTGATAGATTGACGGGCACCCTTGCAGACTCACCGGAACGCATCGTCGATTATGGGTAGCGCCAAGTCAATGTTGTTGGTAATCCTGTTGATACCACTGTGTAACGTGAGATGTCATGTCTAACTCACGGGGCTGAGTGGGTCACTTACATTCCCTCCACAACCGTGTCGACTTGGTGACGCCTCTTTTTGCCTTCGCTTTCCTTGTAATCAAACATAACTCCAAATTTGACCTATCATTAAACATTGGTAAGTCCTGTCACCAACCAAGCGGGCCAGACGAATCTTGTCACCTTGTTATACAATCCGCTGCCCTCAGGATCGGCGAGGACTACCTGTACATCTTCATTCTTTGATTTGATGAATCTACCGGTACCTGCAATAGTACCCCCAGTACCTGTCGGGTAGTTTAGTCACGACTTTTGCAAGGAATTCAAGAAGACAGGATACCAGCTCCGCTCACGAAGGCGTCCAAGCGTCCATTTGTTTGTCTCCAGATCTCGGGGCCAGTACCTTCATAGTGAGCGTCGTGATTGCTTCGATTCTGCAAAACCGCAATGTATCAGCTTCGATACTATGGTCTGCTCTGCCCATTCCGCACCTCAAACTGGTCAGCGAAGAAACCTCTGGGAGCATGATGATCGACGTCTTCGTCAGTATTCTCGTCTGCGCTAGCAGACACTACCATTGAGGATGAAGGTGTTGATAGCAGATGCGGCTTTGAGCTTGAGAAGGGCTTCCCGAAAGCGATTGCCCGTTCCCTCGCGAGGTTCACGTACTGCGGATTGCACTCAAGTATGAGAACGATCGAGACAGGCCAGCAGTATACGTACCTGCTTCTTATCGACTATACTCGCTGGCCGAACTCGCTCCACTTCAGCACCTAGGGAGAGTAGCGCTTTGACCTTTTCCTGTGCGACATCGTCTGGCATAATAATCGCTGGGTGGTCATCGTGATTCATGAGAGGTCAGAGCCCATATAAGCAAGGATGACGCGTACTGGCTTCGTAACCTCTATAGATGGGTGTCAAGTAGACGTCGAATTCCTCGAACAACAGATGGGACACACCTCGCACGGGCGATGGTAGCAATGGAGATCCCAGTAGACCCCACTGTTCCTTCGAAGATTCGAGATCCAGTATGAGGTCGTAGGAGGCCTTCAGTCTCGGCATCCTCAATCACTAGTCCGGATGTTCATCAACTGGGAAGAACGATCTTATTTCCACGTACTTCTCAAAGCAACACGGTCCTTCACACTCCCTCCTGGATTCAAAAACTGTACTCGTCGTTACATCTGACAGGGTTGGTGACTCAAAACAGATCAAGCTGACCTCCGCTTTTCCGTATATTTCCACTCCGAGTGCATTGCTTAGTGAGTCGATTCGAATCAAGGGCGTGTTTCCTTTTTGTCCTAAATCAGTACGACGTGATTTGCCATTTAAAAAGGCTCACCAATTAGCCCCGTTACTCCTGAAAGCACCTCATCGCGTCTTAATTCGATTGGTCGCGGCTCGAATCGTGAGACGTCGCGTTCCTCTTTTTCTGCTCGGTAGTATGCCAGAAGTGAACTTGTGGTCACAGATAATGCGAACCCGATCAATACACCGTAGAATATATGTCGGAATGTTGATTGACTAGGAAGACGAAACCAAGGCGGGATCTTCTCGCTGAACCACTGTGCTGGCAGCAGCATTGCGAAGGACGTCGTGGTCTATGTTGAAGGGTAGCGCCGCGTGAATTCCGAAGACGTCACAAAATTCCGTCTTCGCTTGTATTACCTTGTCGACCACTTACCCGCGATGCTTTTGAGCTCCATGCGGCGCCTTTTCTCTGCGGAATATCTCACCAGTACATAGTCCAGTATCACGCCAGCGAATAATGGAATGATGCGACGGGTCTCCAAGTCCTTTTTAAGCAGTGGAAACTGGAATCTCAGCAATAACTTTCACTCCCACACCAATCATCGCTCAATGGCTGAAGCACGAGAGAATTTCTTCAAGCAGAAACAATTCGCCGTCGTTGGGGCATCCAAAGACCAGTCAAAGTATGGAACAAGGGTGTGTACGCCAATGCTTTTCTGCGATAGGGTCATAACCCGGCAATTTGCCAGGTTTTAAAATGGTACCAAGCTCGAGACATTCAAGTTACGCCCGTTCATCCAGTTCGTCCCTTTCCAGGCCTCTCTCAAATCTATCACTCATTGGTGACTGGATGTACTAGGTTCAAACTGAACTGGAGGGATTACAGACCGTCAAGAACGTTGGCGAGCTTGCTGCTCCAACAGAGACGTCCGTTAGCATCATCACGCCTGCACCTGTGAGTGTCGAAGCATAACAATAGTATGAATCTGTTGCTCACTCATTGGATGTTAAGGTGACCTTGGAGGTTTTGAAAAAGGCGAACGAACTGAAGATACCATCTATATGGTTGCAGCCAGGAGCTGAAGATGCTACCGTTATTGATTTCATCAACAATAGCGACTTGAAGGGCAAGGTGGTGTACGGCGGACCTTGTGTCTTGGTTGAGGGAGACGATCTGCGCGCTCGTGCTTCATTGTAGATAACTGTAAGGTTTTTTAGGATAAGAACTGTCGGTATATACAAGGTTTGTAACTTGCTTCCAATCGACGAGCTGCTGCTGTAGTATGCGGTGAAACTGCGAATCGGAGACTCGGATCGAGCACTGGGCGCCTAACGAGGGTTCAAACCCGTGTGGAGAAAATGTAGAAGCGCCCGTGCTCAATGTCATCAACAACGCCAACATCACCTCCTCGTCGCTTGTCATCCATCCCTCGACCGCCATCGTCCCCATTGAGGCCAAGCTCACCACTTACACCTCAGACACCGCAGCCCTCGAATCCTTCTCCGGCCAGCAGTAATGCTCCCTCACGTCGTCCAACTCCCTCGACACCACCCACGAAGACGAGAGCACGAGATTTGCTGAGGAAGCACTATGGGCTGGGCGTTGGGCCACCTCCTCCACTGCCTGGGAAGTCGAATGACCCAATGAATCTAGGTACGAACCATTCTCGCGCTTCATAAACGATCTGATTTGGCCTATAGACTCTCCTGCGTTCGATGCGAAAGCTTACTATGAACAGCTTATCACAACTTCTTCCCTTCCAGTGCTACTCAAGAGGGAGAACGAGATCCTCACAGGTTCGACCGCACCGGAACCCTATCGGTTCTGCATGCACCCACTGACGTCTTTGCTTATAGAGATCCGGGAGCTCGAAAGTGAAAGACAATCGCTTGTATACAACCATCATCACGAATTAATAGCTGCCAGTGATACCATCGCTGCGGTGAGGTTTCATTTGATTATTAAAGAAGAAGAACCAGGTTAATGTGATTGTTCATCTAGATGAAAACGCGTGCAGAGAGCCTTGATAACGACCTCGACCTCCTCAAGGCTGCGTTTTCAGAGATTTCCCGGTTGTGCAACGATGTGGCTCTCGAGGAGGATACACCGGCTTCATGACGGACCAACAAGATTATGTCTGAGTGGAGATATACGGTACTATTACAATAGATGTACATAGTTCTTTTTGAGATAAATACTCTGTTACCCTACTAGTATGCCTAAGTTGTGTCAAGTAAACCACCAAGGAATGAAAAGCATAGAGTGTCTCAAACACCACATATGAAGAAAAGGCCATAGAAACTAATCAGCGAAGCTTGTAACGTAGTTATGATTTCTTGAACCGTAAAATATTCTTAAAGGCACGCCATCGACTGAGCGGAGCCGGTCCGACAGTCCAACTTGTGAGGGAGTGAGTTCGTGCCGCAGGAATTGGGCCAGCGGAAAGTGTATCGTACCGAATCACCAGATTTCCGCGACCTATAACCTCATTTCCGTCCACCCTGGGCATTCCAGCACCGAATACGACCGTATTGCCCGTGGTTCCTGCCACGGTATCTTCTTGTCGGTCGATTTGAACGGAGGCTGAAGACCCATCGATCCCTGTATAACACACTCGTGGGTCCTTGTCGTGGTGAGGAATTTTCGCTTCCATGACAAGATCATCTTCTACCCGGGTGAACCGCTCGTGAGCGACCTGCTGAATCACGAAGCTGATATCTTGGGAAGTGTGATCGGGTCTTTCGGAACCAACACCTTTAAACAAGAACTGCGTGCCAGGGACCGTCCCGGGTGGGATAGTCACGTCGAGAACCACGTTGGTCTTCTCGCCATTGTTAAGGTAGCGAGTGATGCGGAGACGACAAGTCTTTCCGAAGAAGAGTTCCTCCAGGGTAAGAAGTAGCGAATATTTCCACTCTTTGGACGTTCCAATCCCCACTTCCGACAGGTGAGGCAAGTCTTTCGGTAAACTTTCACCCCTTCGTATAGGGCGAGGCAGCTGTGGTTTTGGAGGGTGGATTATTAGCGGTGCGATCTCACTGTGAAGCAATTCGAAGTTATTTCGACAGATCAAGGCAGACGTAAATCGATGCGTACCATATACTGGGACGTGTTTCGACTGGAGGGATAGGAAGTGCTGGAGGGGCAGGAGGGGCTGGAGGTGCAGGGGGCGCAGGGGGTGCAGGGAGAACAGGAGGAGATTGCGTGTCACATCCAGTTTGTGCACTGCAGGGCGAGGACGTTCATATCCATCAGCGGGACCGTTGGTTAGGTTGAACAGGAATCGACTCACCTCTCCTGCGGATCGTTTTCCGGAATCCGGGACATTTCGTAAGGTTCGTCAAATTGTCGAGGGGTGATGGGAGTGACTGGCGTCGTTGGAGTGGGCGGGATTAAGTCCGATAATGTAACCTCGATCGACTGTGCTGGGGGTGTTATGGCATATGTTCGCAGTGGGAACGTTATTGGGCGGTCGAAATACGACGTATAACTCCCTTCTCCATTTTTGGAAGCCGAACGGGACGGGAATCGAGGTGTAGAGGGTGGCGTCGAAACGGATTCAAAACTCGATTGACGAGAGGAAGAATTCAAGCTGACTAGCGTAGTAGACGATGACGAACGGCGAGAGCCAAACGAACTGAACGTAGAACGAGGAAATATAGGTGGTCTAGTCTCGGGCGGGGTGGGAGTAGGATTTATTGCTTCGCCTATAGCCTTGTTTACTTGAGTGAAATGCCTCTCCACCATTATAGCATGATAGGCATTATTTATCTGTAGTACAAGGTGAGCGAATCAGTCTGAGGACACTGATTTTGCGCACACGTACCTCTGCAAACTTGGTTGTAGCGAGATTCTTGTCATCGACATGGCGATCTGGACGCCATACCGAAGCCTAGTGTACGAGGGTCAAGTCAAAGGAAAGCCGTGAGAGACAAGATCCACATACCAGCCTCTTATAAGCCAGCTTTATTTCCTCTTTACTAGCGTCGTTCCGCACTCCTAAGAATTTGTACGGGTTCTGAGGTTGAGGTTGAGACTGCTTGACGCCCGGTGTTGGTGATGGTTCCATGTCCCGCGAAAGGTCAAATAGAGGTAGTTAATTAGTAAAATAAGGGGTGAGAGGGGACTCGAAGTGCTCCCTGGGTCGCTGCCTGCCTGGCGTATTAATACCAGGCGTTAGCGATTCTCGGGCCCTTCAAGTTGAGGTTGCCTGCACAGGCGGTGAACCCGGTTGTCTCATTACCCAAACAGCTTCGCACACTCCTCATGGATTGCACGATGGTGCACTTGGGCAAGACACCTGGTTCCCCGGAAATGAAAGCGATTCATTACCATATTGGGCGGCCAGGCGCCAGTTGCCAGTGCCGTAGAAACACAACCTGGTCTGAGGGCAAAAGAGAGCCAACCAAACACGGCATAGATCGTGGTGATGACCAGTCTGGAGTGACTGTGGGTGAAGGGGAAGAGATAAAATCGCGACTGTGTCGCTCCCTCGACGTAACCGATATCGAGCTCGTGAAAATCACGCTGGAAAACGATAAGGTAAGCTCCCTTCTATAATCGGAGGAAGCTCATTGGCAGAATACTCAACTTGCCTGTACTTGAACCTGTCTTTCTGAGAGGCCATCCGACCATACGTAGGGCTTGCTAATCACACTCTCGTGCTCGGTGAACGCCGGCAGTATCACCAGATGCTGGAGTTCGTTTTTCCTGTGAACGTAACACGGTGGACCATTTCACATTGGGAACACAATTGATGCCCCAGATACACTGGATCTATGGTTTCGGTAAAAAGGTCATGTAATGTGTCAGCTTCAGTCGAGAAAACTCACTGCGTACATATTCGAGGGTATTCTCATTCTAGTGGCTTGTGATACCGCAGCCGTGCAATTCCAGCTGCCATTCATCTGATGGCTTGGTTTAAATCCAGAACCTCGGCCCCCATTCCGAGCCATGCAATGAAGAGGTGTTTGTTCCCCAGTCCGCCGGTACACATGAAGAGATGGCAAGTCCAAGCGACCTGCTAAATCTAGATCAACAAAGGGCTAGAAAAAAGCGTAAAGTTACTTGCCTAAGCAACAACGAACAACTCGATCGAATTGCTTCCAGGATTGAGACCGGACGTATGCATAATCCTAAAATTCAAAACCAGGCGCCGATCACGAGCTACGCAAGGACCAAAGTGTTGGCTGGTACACAGCCTAGAAGGACCGGATAACACCCTAAATGCAGGGATCGTGCCCCCAAAACATGGGAAAGAGTCGCATCAAAAGTCCCTGGCTTTTCTCGGTTGTTCCACTCGACTATCGCACGATAGCCATAACTACCTTTGTCCGTTGACGTCCGGAATAGTAGTGAATCGTCCGCCTAGCACACCCTGAGGAGGAAAATACGTTCAGCAAGTAGTCGCGATCAAGATGTAACAATCACGTACAAAGGTCGACGTGTGCGAGCGGTACCGGTTGGAATGGAAATGGAAATGGTGAATATCGTGGAGCACAATAGTGCTAATGTCCTGACACCAGATGGAAAGCGGAGGATTCATACGGGCGGGTCTTGACATGAGAAGGAGAATAAGCGTACAGTAAAACCCTGGGATCCTTGGGGATGGTAGATCAGACCCGCGCCTGGTCAATTGAGGGTGAAGATTGAGCACTTTCACCATGCTAGAAAGACATGAAACACTGAAACACACCCCTCTAATGCCTCTGCATGACCATATTATTGAGCGACATCCAGATTCATGTGGGGGATCCAAGCATGTTCGTAAGCTGACTTTGGGTCGGTAGGATGATAGTTTGTGTAACGTGGGCCACTGACTGGCAACTCCGTCGAGCGTGACATACTGGATCAGCACTAAGAGACTGTAAAATGTAAACGGACTGGCAGTTCCTTCAGGATTGGGCTGTCGTCGACGGTTGAACGTTGTGCTGGACCAAGGGAAAGGGGGCCAACCGGATTCTACCGGGCACCGAACATGTGTGCTGCCCTGGTGCTGCCTACTTACACCCTTCCGCAAGTCGTCCCTGAAGAGTATACGATCAGAACGAGCGGCTCGAAGAATGTAATGGAAATTGCCGGACATGCGTTCAGATTACACTCAACTTGGATACCAATTCTGTGCAAGTGGCAACTGAGCAAAGTTAGAACTCTAACGCCTAGGCTATCAAGGTGCCGGTAATAAGAGATGTATCCGAGAAAGCCATGGTATTTTGGACTTCAGTGCGGACCGGACGGGGATCGTTGTAAGTTTCGTCTTCGGCGTCGTAGCGAAGTGAAAGGCGACTGTCGTTATACCAGACAGAAAGGTGCAATCTTTGTTTTGAAGACCTTCGGAAGATTTCCGTGGGCCTGACGGTGTAGAGTATAAGCTCCAGCTCTGCTTTGCGCCCTGGTACCTCGGTTTACAGCAGAGAAGAGGTGCGCATAAGCAATACAAACAATTTTCCTGCAGGTCAAGTCGCCAATTGCCCTCCATTGCCAGTAAGTAGCATGGACCGTGGGTGTTTCAGAAGGCGTAAGTCACTGCAACAGCTTGCAAGAATCGGCGGACGTCGAGGTGACAGACCGGGTGTGCCCGAGTACATTCAAGTTCGAGAATAGGCCTTTGAATGCGCCCGGAGAGTTGCTGAAATCTTTGACTTTGATCAAGTCGTAGTTAATGATGAACGTTGAACTTGAAGCTCGCTGGACCAGAGTCCAGAGTCGGAAGTCCAGAGCCCAAACTTTGGTTACATCATATCATGTGACTTGACCCACGTGTGAAATATGTAAGCGGTGCCTGGCTCCGCTTGTGCAGCTCTCCCTGATTCTCCACTACTGTATCGCAGGGCGCTCAGTCATTCGCTAATTCACGACCTCATACCCACGATTCAATTCACGACCTCTATGCTCATCTCTCTCCCCTTCCACAAATCATAACTCTCTTGCTCTATCTATCTCATAAACCCTATCTCGCTGGATGTCCATATGAACTTAACAGGATTACTGAACAGGCTTGCGATAGTCCACCTCATCCTTACTTATCGAGCAGTTGCTTATACTCCGGTCTCGAGGTGCGTTTCATGCAGAGTTCACTTCTCAATTTTCTCTGAACTTCATCGGACTCTCAGATGGGGACAAGCTGTCGCTCTGGTCAACGATGCACTGTTTGTCCATGGGGGATTTTCTGATCCAAATAATGCCTACTCTTACACTGGCGCCCCAATTATCGACGATCTCCTCTATCTACCATTAACCTCATCATTCGATCTATCGTCACCTCCGTGGGTACTCGTCAGCAGTTCTTCGAACTCGTCTACCAAACCAGGTCCAGCCCTTGCATGGCACACTCTTTCCCCAGTAAACACTTCAGAAATCCTCTTGTTTGGTGGGCTACCTGCAGTGAGCTCACCGACAGTGCTGGTTCTGCGAGAAGATTCAGCTTGGTTGTTGAACGTTTTCAACCGTCTGAACCCATCATGGTGGCAGGGACCGATGTCATGGGCTGGCGAGCCTTTACGCCGAATACATCATACTGCCACCACTACGACCAAGGGACTGGTCATTATAGTGGGAGGGGAACGTGCCGATGGCTCCAGACTTACATTTTCTGAACATTACATCTTCGACGTGGACGGTCCTTCGTTTACTCAACTCTCCACCGAAAACGCACCTCCAGGAATCACAGGCCACGCTGCAGTATTGCTCCCTGATGGCAGACTTCTCGTGCTTGGTGGGTTTGACCCCCAAAGTGGTGCTTTGATACCGTTCTCTACGATATGGGTTCTAGATACCAACACATTACGTTGGTCACTCTTGGCCGTAACGACGGGGTCACTCCCTCCTCCAAGAAGGGCATTCGTAGCTGTTCTGATCCCCGGTGGCAGGATTGTCATTCACGGCGGGTGTGACGCAAATTGTCAAAACACATACAGCGACGGATGGATACTTGATACCTCCCAGAATCCCGCCACTTGGACGCAGGAAAACTCTTTGCAGCAAGTGGGCGAACGCCGGGACCATTTCGCCGTATCATCCGGGGACGAGATCATGTTCGGTTTTGGTAAGATTACATCCCATATTCGAACATTGAACGCCACTTATCACCTCCTTAGGATATGGACAGTCGGGGCCTTCGTCTGCAGACCCGGTGATATGGAAGCCATCCGATGGCTCGTTTCCGACCAGCCATTCTCCCCCAAATCCTTCTTCCGTATCCCCAACTCTACCCGGTCCCACTCAAACTCAAACGTCTGACCCTACTGGAGGGACGGGGACGAATGGACTTCCCACAGGAACATTCGATCCTAACAACCCCACAGCTACGCCTCCTCTGAATGACGGCAACAACGACAAATCTAAGAAGGCTACAGCTATCGCCGTCGGAACAATAGCAGCAATTCTAGGATTGCTTGCTGGAGGGGTCCTGGTGGTTTACTACGTGCGCAGAAAGAGGTCCCAAGAAGGACAGTTCACAATGCTCAATGAGGATGATCCTGATAGCCCTCATATGGGTGGTGGGGCCCTTCTCGCCCAACGTGTCGGTGAAAAGGTACCCGAAGATCTAGCTCGTCGGCGACCATTGAAGGGTTGGAAGATCGGAGGAGCCCTTACAGCGGTACCTGTTGGGATCATTGGGATTGCTGGAACCCGGAGGACACGGGAGCGAAGAGACATGCTGGCTGATGAGGACACTCGGGAGTTTGGGACCGATGATTGGCGGAGAAGAAACAACAGTTCTTGGTCGCTCATGAGCTTCATGAGACGTGCTAGGAGTCGTGAACCTAGTTACTCCAGTTATGCTAACATCGGGAGTGGAACTCCGCGGTGGGAGAAGGGCGATCCATTTTCAGATGGCGCTGCGCTTCTGGAAGATGACCAAACTGGTTTTGTCGGTGCTGCCGCTCCTGTGCCAGGAAGGGACGCGCATCGACCGCACAACCCACGGCAAGCCAGCCAAGCTAGCTCCGCCAGTAATTGGAGCTACAGTGACCCATTTGCTGATCCCGCCGAACAATACACCGACATACCCGCATCCTCTCTCCCCAGACGACCACACCCATCCCCTGCCCAACCATTAACCATACAAACCGTCTTGCCTTCCGTTCAAGAGCCTCATATTCTCAGCCCAGTCCGAGAAGTATCTCGTAGCACTCAATCACAATCAGACCAAACCTCGACACAGTCGTCGCACGGCCACTCCAATGACCTCGCGTTGAGTCCGTTCGACAGCGGTTCGCGTACTTCACAAACCTCTTATAATCCCACCCGACCTACATCTCTGATCGATTCAATGTCTTCTCAGCAAATGCGAAGAAGTGACTCCTGGTGGTCCCGGTTTTCGCGCACGGCGTTTTTGGATAGACGAGGGAGCGGTTCACGACAGCACGGCGGCTTGGTTGACATTCGCGATCCTAATCCCCCACCACGTTTAGGAGCAATCGAAGAGAATCAGAATTCTGGCTCCGCGGGGAGTGGCGACTCTCCTGGGTCGAAACGCTCGAACTCTATCAAGCAGGCGCTTTCGAAGAAGGGATCTAAATTGTACTCCGGACATGGTAAATCGATGTCATCCATTCGTACAGCTGATTCGGAGGGCTTGGAGAGGACAGCTGGTATGCTCGTTGCACAGCGCGAGCGAACCGGCAGTGGAAGTCAAAGGGAGAGCACGGGAAGTTACGACATCGGATATTTGGAGGAGACTGATCTCTTCCCGGATGTTACTCACGGTGTCGATATGTCTTTCAGTATGACCTCTCCTGCTGACATGACCCTCGCTGAGTCTTCTGCGGCAAGGAGAACGACACCTCCGGCAGTCCCACCGTCCGCCATTACCGCCCCGTCTAAGCGTTCCTCAAACCCCAGTCCCCCACAACCAGCAACTCCCAACTCCGCTACATCATCCAGCGATTCCCTCGACAGCACCGCCAGCGGTTCCCGCCCTGTGCGAAAGCCCACAGGGTCTGCCGTCGCAGCTCGTGTCCAAGACTACGAGCGACGTATGTCCGTGGCACAAGACGAGCCGTCTCCTGTGTCTCCCCGCAAAAGGCGGAAGTCTTCCGTCAGCTACGGTCTTGTTCCGCGTCCCAGCCTCTATGTTGCGAACCCAGATCATCGAGCGGGCCCATCTGGAGACTCTGGCGTGTCATAGTTCCCCTTCCCTCTCTCTGTTTGTCCTCCCCTTCTTGGTTGTATCTCTTTCAGTCTGTGTGTAGCCTAATGTCGCCGTAGTGCTTGTCCTTTCTTGTTGTGTCCTACGTCCAGTACTCTCCCTTGCGATACCTCTACCTTACAATCATTGACTTTGCGGACAGTTGAGCCTGCTCATTGCTATATCTTTCTACATTCTTCGTCGTTGCTCTCTTTCTTGCCTACGCTTTCTTTGAACTAGTACTTACGACTTTTCACGACGCATTCACGAACGTCCCTTTTTCACACTTCGATCATCTGTCTATTGGATGGACAGCTAGTAGTTGTTGATTGACGGACACCTTTTCTTTCTATTCAAAAAATGCATTTGAGTACTCAAAGATGTGTTTCACGGTGTTTTTACCTGAGGAGGTAAGTTCATGAATCATGGACGTGACACTTTCCCAACTTCAATGGTAGCATGCTTATGGCGAGGCGCCGGCCAAGACAATGAGTTTACTTCCACTTACTTCCCACTCCCGGCCCCATCGAGCGCGGGCATCGTTTCATTGAACGTGTCCTCTTGCTGGACAAAGATGTCGGAAAGGTCACTCTTTCGAGCTTCTCAATTGAGGAGTCCGACAGAGGGAAGATCTTTAGACCTGCAATACAGAACGCCGAAATCTTCAGCTGCAGCAGTGACCTAATGTACACTTCGGTGTGCTGGTACAACTTGCTACGTACTCCACCTACTATAGACTCCGGGCTCATCCAGATCTCAACTCGTTGGCGCAGGACTTCCCAAGATCGATCCGCCAGCAGAAAAGGGTGGTTGGCCCATGACCGTCAACGATACGACTCCACACATACCGCCATACACCTGGGAGGCCCCGGTGGGAAGACGTGAAGAATGTGAATTTGGATGGTCGGTCGGTACTTCAGCTCGAGTCCTACCGCCTACTTCACTCCTCCAACCCGTCTCGAGTATCCAGGCCCACTGACGATAATCGCTGACGATCGCAAGCGATGTGTGATTACCTTCGGCCTGGTGCTTGAAGATATTTTTCAAAGATCTATTATGTCAAGACTTGGTCGTCCGAGAATTCAAAGGTCCTCACCTGTAAGGAACGTGTTGATGAGAGGTAAGGCGGGATTTAAGGGACACAAACCCCACACGACATCGTGAGTACTGCATCCGACCTGCCAGTTTCAGGACTTCTACAACGATGCGCATGTGTGGATGTGCCGCGGAGAACGGAAATGTGGCCCAATTGAATAGTATCCGACGAGTCGCTTGGTCCTACAGAGAACTTAACACTGAAGACAATACTCTGGACAGGACGGTTGAGACACTGAATCAGTGGTAAATAACTTGAACTTTCGTTGACTCGGAGGTGGCTATTAGCCACTCTCCATCAGCAGTGTCATTCTCGACCCTTGACTGCGCGTATGCCATCAGACTTCGTATCTAAAGACCATCTTCTGGTCCGAATCGCAGTAGCCTATAGCACCTAACAGCCGGCCGGTCTGCAACTCGCTTTGAGTGCAAGAACCCATCGAGGATCGATGATAAGCGAGTCCTCCTGGAGTCCCTGTCAAGTTTGACACGCGACTCGCCGTCCTATGCTTTGCCTTCAGGAATGATCAAATTGGTTTGGGATTGTCTTATGTCCTTCCTTCGTCAGACCCCTCAGACGGCCCTCGAAACGACGTCTAGTTTCTTCACCTGTAAACCGGTCTTATGAGACTCTACTTCCACCAATCATAGCCAATCGTTCTTTCCATGTTTCAACGCGTTTGGTCCTCGCTTGGGAGGGCCCAGACTCAACGACTGTCGTCGTGGCCCTTGTCTGCGATTATTCCGGGCAGGCAGGGCTATCTGAGTATATATGACTCGCCCATAGACCCTATACACCCACTTTATATGCCAACAGATAGGCTCCAGGAGGCTGGCAGAAGCATATGGTCCTGTCGCGCATTCGTCGGCAAAAGTATCACCGCTTCCCGACGCAATTAAAGTATGGGAGGGTCAATAAATTGTCCAAGCGTTCGCAGCTCGATTACCCTGCCTAAACCCCAAATAGAAATTAGACGGTCGGATTTACCCGTCGACTGACTCAGAGAACATTGGAAAGATTTGGAACTGGACTCCCACAGATGTCATTGTCAGTGAAAACGCCTTACTTCGGATGAGCTTCGGAGTGCCGTGAGAATCGCGGGGCAGGCGGAATATAGGAAATATGTGGGCCTCACGGTGAAGCGACGCACGAGCGTCCTCGCGATCGAGACTCGGGTTTCATGATGAGTGGTTCAATGCTTGGAGGACGTGGAAGATCGAGAATGGCCACGCAGCGGGAGTCAATTTAGGTTTGCCATCGGGCCGTCGGTAGTTGCCATCCCTCCCGCAACCTCCCCGGAGAAAGCGTGAGCGTAGTCACCGTGGTAGGGGTGTATCGATATCGTCGCTGGAGAGACCCCATAAGGCACGTTGCCGCCCGTCGCCACACGACGCCCGAGCATCACCGATCAAGAGAATTTTGGACGGGGATAGGCTAAGATAGAGAAATTTGTACGCCTCTCCAGTCGCGTTTTGTCGTGGCAACCGTTCCATCCTTCCTGCCTCCGGGTTCTCGAGCGACTCAATGGGCCTCTCACCAACCCGAATCGGTCGCTGACCTCTGAAACACTAGTAGGATGCAATACTACCGTAATCCCGGCATACTCCAAGTTTGACCCCTCAATTCCGAGTTCTGTGTTGGCCAGTGCCTAGATGCCATTCGCCAGTAAGTAGGATTGGTCGATAGTAAGTTACTTTGGGCTGTTTCAGGTCCGTTTGTTGGCCCTTGCCAATACTCTCGGTAGCAATGCCTGCGAAAAGGGTGGATATTTCCGTTCTCAGCACCAGCAAGTCCATCAAGCCGCCGATGTATGCCGACCTTATGGTGAAGTCACCCCGCATTGACCTCCCCTGGGCAAATCAATAGACAATGTTCGATCTAAAATCCGTCTCGGGGAGCAACAATTTATTTCCTCCGTCATCATTCTTCCCCATCATCTCCGTTTCCCTTGAGATGCCAGCAATGATGTCGACTTGATCATTCACGGAACAGGCGGGAAACTAGTATCAGTGTTGGAGGGTGTTGTGGAGGGGCCCAGTGCTCAACGAGGACATCAGGGTTTCACCTCACAGCAAGAACACCGGGCAACGAATTAATCATGTGCTAGACAGAACCTTACTTCAAGAAAGGAACTAACCCTCGGACATAAAGAGCAGCCAGCGCTAGTCCCTCCGACATCTCCACGAGCGCCCGTAAGGCGCAGCTTCATAAATCAGCGCCCGTGCCAGCGCTCATGAAGATCTTGTCCGCCAGGAGGAAACGAGGCTGGAACGAGCGCTCCGTGAGGCTAATTATACCCGGAACCATGTCAAGATCTTCATTGCTTGGGCTCCGAGTCCAGACGGTTCGAGCCAATCAAAATATTTAGGGTTAAACGGCAGAGGATTATTTTCTGTATATTTCCATTTTGACTGAGAAAATCATGAAAATCACCATCTGCGCGCTCTTTCGCCCCTTTTGCTCCATCCTAGACGCAGAGATCCTAGAAGATCCATCGTCCCAGGTTCGGAAAAAACGGATATAGCGGACAAGGGTACGCGTCGGCGATATGTATACAGTTCCTTGTCGTTATCGAGACCGTGTGGTGCGCAAGGGTCAACAATACACTTGTGAGCGGAAGATCCAGGGAATCGTCGCTCCTAGTCACCCAAGCGAGGATCACGAGGAGGCTAAGTAGAAGCAGCATCGGCAGGCCTTTAGGCTTCAGGACTGTTGAAGCATCCGCGAAGACATCGGGATATGTGCCTCGCTGTTCGGGGTATATACTACCAGGTCGAGTCTAGCTTTGCGGCTTAGTCTAGGGATCTTGAATACCTTTAATTCGTGACTGGCACTGCAACGTGTTGAAGTAACGTTAGAACATACCGACAGACGTTCTGAGTGAACACTCCTGCCGCCTTTCCCCCAAAGGGTTCCCGGGCGGGAGGGTGTCCGCCTGGGAAAGGGAGGTTTTTTCCTAGTATGTCCTGCTTTGTCTTCCTGGGGAACATGAGGCATTCAATGTGGACCCACGAGTAAGGGTTTTAGTGGGTCGGGGACTTGCATACCGGAAAGGGCATCATTTTCTTTATGTATGTCCAGGACGGAGACGGGTGAAGGTGAACAGGAAAGCTAAAGAGATGAGACGAACATTTGCAACGAGTCAGACCGGGATGGCGTGTCTATAAAAGAAAAGGCATTGATGAGGGTGTCCGAGGTCCACGAGCGGGAGAAGCGCCCATATTTTGGACGCCCACCATGGCGCTTGATCAAATGACTTGACGCCTCAGCTAGGGTTGCGTCTTTCTTCAGAAAGCACCAGTCATACGATACAGGAGAATAGCCACGATTCGAATCAAAATTACCTAGTAGAGTGTCGGAATCGATATGCACCTATTCATAAGAACGGACATTGGATCGTTGCACAGGCTTGAATTGCAATTACAATGTTCATACACGGCTTGTTGATTGACTTTCACGCTGCCTCGATTTCAGCAGCGTACTTCTTCGCATCTTCGTTGTCAGCCTTCTGGAGGATCTGTGAAAGGAAGAGCGCATAAGCCCAGGAAGAGCAAGTTTATCGTGCTGACGCACCTCAATGAGCTTCTCGACGTATTTCTGTTGTGCCTCGTCCTGAGAGGTGCCCTTTACGCTGTCCCAGGCGTCCCTGATGGAAGAACATCGCATTTATCACCCCAAAAACTCAGCTATTTCAGGACAACGTACCATTTTGCTTTGCCAGTGAAATCCATCAATCCTGGACGTGCGATGTTCACATCCCCCACAGTTGCTACACAAGATCTGTTAGTATATGCTTGACAAGCGAGGAGAGGAGTGCTCAACCTTGTTTGTAATACTTGTAGAACTGGGGGAAAAGGTATTAGCATGCGGTCGTGAGCAACTGCAGCATCATTCTTACATAGAGTTGCTCATCCTGAGTAGGTTTGATTGGACCGTCCTTCGGGAGACTCTGTACAATCTGGACAGCTTTCTCAAACTTTGCCTTGGACATGATAGCAGAGATGATTCGTTGAGGACGGTGAATGTAATGGAGGAGAGAGCAGTTGTCGGTTGGTACGTGTTATCGAATCATCGATCGCGAGTTCCCTTTTTGGGACAAAGCCCCTATTTTCGACTGCCTACTTGCCAAATTCCATGACTCGGAGGCCGCAATCATGGAGGCCGTGTAACATGGACAATAGCCAACATGGATGTTCTTCGACACATTCAACGATAGCTTCTTGCCGTGTGCGACGCGGGCTCGCTCGCCAATGGCCACGTCCATATTCTAAGTACGATTATTCTCAGCAGGACCCACAGGTCATGCATCTCGATTTCGTTATTCTCACAAGACGGTATGTGTTATTGTCCGATCATCCCGTCTCTCCTGCATTTTGAAACTTCTGAAGATGGCCTTGAAAAGGGCCGTCGAAACAAGGTGCCTGTGACAACAATCAGAACTTATTGTTGAGAAATTGTTGAGAATGGACTCCCGGCAAAAGCCGGCTGTGAGCCTAACAACCACAAGCAGGAACACAGCCACTTGCACAGAGGTCAGTGGGAGGACCTTGAAGCTTCCAACGTCGACGAGCACGGACAATGTCTCCCTCAGCGGCACCACCGTCACCTCAAGAGATACAGAGAAAACTATCCGTTCACTCTGTCAATAGGGCTGCCAAGGTTTGCTTCTCATACGCTTGGTATACGACGTTCAATTCATCATGGTCACTCTAGCCACCTCCGGTCACTGTACCGCCAGTTTCTGGGACAGAATCCGATTCGGACTCTATACTTACGCCCGACGCTTGGTCAATGTCGCCGTCTGGACTGACTGGTCCCAATCATCACGGTCTATCTTCAATCGCGGAGAGGAGATCAGGGAGTGGGGAAGACTCGGAAGATGAAGATGACGAAGGTGGCTGGAAGACAGCGGAAAACAACGAACAAGGCCGGGCATCATTTGACGAGAGCGTTATAAAGGCTGGCTATCTGTGGAAGAAGGGCGAACGGAGAAAGGTTGGGCGTCTCTCTTAACACGCTCCAGTTATTGCTTCCCTAACATTCTCCCATTCCATAAACAGACGTGGAAGAAACGCTGGTTTGTTCTACGTCCCGCACATCTCGCCTACTATAAGACTGCAGCGGAGTACCAGCTTCTCCGGCTCCTCGATCTCAACGACGTCCACTCCTGTAGTCAAGTTTCGCTCAAGCGCCACGAAAATGCATTCGGTCTTGTTTCCCCCGTGCGAACATACTATCTACAAGCCAAAACATCCGAGGAAGTGCAGGAATGGGTGCAGGCCATTGAGGAGACACGACAGGGCTTGACGACGCAGACATCAGGAAGTGCTCCGATACCAATACCCCGGACTGAAAGGTCATCATCACATCCACACCCAGTTACCCCCTCACCTCCCTCACAAATGCCATATACCTCATCCGACTCGGAAGACGCATCGCCTTCTGGTCATTCTATGATACCACCGATATCACATCAACCTCCGCCAGCCATCACATCCTCACCGTCCAAGATCATCGCAGCTACAGCAGTCAAAGATCCAAGTAAAACAATTCTCTCGGGTTACCTGATGAAATGTGGCTCGAAACGGAGAAACTGGCGTAAACGATGGTTTGTTCTCACAGGAGAGAAGCTGATGTATTCGGCTAGCCATATGGTATGCGATCTTTTCTACGATTTGCATTTTTACGATATCATTGATGACATCCACAGGATACCAAACCTCACCGTCAATTCCCGTACTCCCATATTCTTGATGCCCTTGAATACGACGTTCCTTCTCACCGCCAACACGGGCCGCCTGTCGCTACCCCGCCAGTCCCCGAGACCGAGAATCCTCATAGTTCCAACACGTTCAAGATCATCACAACGAAGAAGACCTTATTGGTCTGCGCACCCAGCGAAGAGGACGAGATCACCTGGTTAGGTGCGATTCGGGCTCTCATCGCTCGACGTGCTGGTACCGCAGGTGCAGGTACCAGCGAGGGTTCAAAGCCGGCGGGTACCTCTGACGCAAGTCCGAACAATTCTGGGTTCACGTCATCTGGGGGTGGAAGCTCGGGACTCAAGGCAAAAGTGCGCAGATTGAGCGCAAGTGCTGCACCTGGCACGCCCGCTGTTTCACGGTCGGACGAAGCAACTCTGAAACAGCCCTGATGGATGACCAAAGGAGTACAACGGGCTACTGCGTCGTTGATTTCGGCCTGTGGTGCTCCGAAAGGGCTCTGCGATCTCTGCCGGAAAGCTGCTTTTTCCTGGTTCTACCTGACGCTGTTTAGTCAAATCTTTGGCTTATCTGTCCTTCTTATATCCCTTCTCCCTTTCCCTACTCACTCACATCGCTATTGACCCCCTTCTTTCATCCGTCTTCTAATGACATTTGAACCGGAAACCAAATCATTTACTACGTAGGAGCGTTGTATTACTTATAATGAACTTTCTGCTCGAGCCTGTCTTTCGAAGATTAGCGAGGCGATGTGCTCCTTTCCGTCTTGCAGTGACACGAATATCGGTCTTCGGGTTGCTTAGACTAAAGGTAGGGATGCCGTTGTGAATCGCAATCACCCTACATAACAGACTTTTACCCTGCACTTGCTGACACCAGCCCTCCATGGAGAAGGGTGCGTTGCGGCTCAATTCATATGGCTCAAGATGGACTAATGTCATCAACTACGGTCTTCTTCATGAAAGCCGGTACGTGTTTGATCGAAAATGGTGGAAGAGAAGATACAGCACCTGTGGGAATTGTAAGAGGCATTCAGTTTAAAATGACATAGTCCCGATATCGGCGGCTAACTGGGAAAGTTATAGAGTCCCGATTCCTTTGGCATCGGCGCTTAAGATTTACGATGAGGGAGCAAACCGAAAAAAGACTGAAAACATGGGGCCCTGGGTCTGCAGAACCGTTTATGCAAAGATAGGAACCAACCATTCATGGGATTTCGCATGTTCAACGATATAAGATTGTGTCAAACTCAAGTCACACTGCCTTGTCAACAAAGCCGATTACGGAGGGACTCAGAGGTCTTCAGAGAACTTTGAAGATGAGACGATTGCCACGAAAGAGCAACAGAGCCTATACCAATGTGGCGCAGAAAGCGTCTGAGGTTGTGATTTTTTGCAGCGCCTTTCGCAGGGCAGTGGGTTCCGTGGAGAGACGCCGTGCCCCAATAAGGCAGGCAATCTACCACGTGGCGGAGTTTCCATCCGGAGCGTCGAAAAGTGCAGCCGATACCTGAGCAGGACCCCAGAGACCCTGAAGAAATTTTTACTCCTGTGACTGTTTGGGTAACGCTTGCGTGACTTTTGGGCGTTCAAACAATACAGATCCGTTCGGTACATATATCGACCCTCTGTGTCATTGGGCGGTTCCAGTGCCTTTCTGTCCCGCTTCATAGTCTCGTTTCGTCTTTTTTCCGATCCTCTACCACTACCTTCATCTCTCAATAGTTCGTCTGCGTTTATTGTCGTCCTAATATCGTCCATCGTTTCTTCAAATCATGCCTGCTGCTCCCAAATCACCGTCTTCCGCCTCTGCCACTCGAAAAGCGCCCAAGGCGAAAGGAGCGGTGCGCGCTAAGTCGGGCTGTTACACGTGTAGAATCCGTCGAAAGGTACGTTGATCTCTGTACAGCGGCTGTCGACGAAGAGCGCTTACTTTTCTCCATTTTTCCTTCACCTTGCCTGTTTTTTCCATCGTGCTGTTGAATCGGATGGCACGCCTGTAGAAATGCGACGAAAAGCCTGACGATCAAGGTCGCTGCGAGACTTGTGTACGGTTGCGACTACAATGCCTGGGATTCGGTGCAAAGCGACCAGACTGGCTCAGGGTACGTTGTCACCAGCAAGCCTTTGTCTTATTGTCTTTGTTTGGCTGATGTGTTGCGTGGTACAGGAGAGCCAGAATGTCACCGACCTCAGAGATAAAATCAAGACTTTCCTTGCCTCGCAGGGCATGATAAAAGGTCACTCTGGACCAAGCCAACGAACTCAAAGTCACCCTGAAGAACCTCAAGAAGAACGTGCTACCCTCAAGCTTGCCAGCGAGGGCTACCCGAGCTCTGCATCCGAGAGTCCCCCTGCCAACCTTCTTGTTCTTTCTTCTTCCGCCGAAGAAAACATTCGACACGCGCAGGTGTCCAACGTGCGTAGTGAGGATGGTTGGAGTGGTGCGCCATTCCCCACTAGTTCCATGCATGAGAACCATCCTGGTACGCCACACTTTACTTATTCAATCAGACGCCCTATACTGAATTTTTTTTTGAACTTCAAGTCCTTCATCACTCCCCACAAGCCACTAGGGCAGAATCACCGCCGTTCAACGGCAACGCCAATGGTTTTCAAGAACAACAATATGATCCCTCGTTGATGACGACGACGACGCATAATTCTACTACTATAGCACCACCACCATGTAAGGCTTTGTACTACTAAATATTGTACACTCGAATATAATGTAACTTCACCGGCAGGGCCAACGTCGACGGATCTCGTACCGATTTACGCAAGCTCGTATGGCTCATCCTACCATTTTGCGCCGGACGAGGACGTATACAATGCTTTCGGCGCCTCGCCAACCCCTACCGCCCACCTCAGTACCGGGCGTCATCCATTCACATGGAGCGACCGATGAGTGGGCCTACCGTTACGTCTCGCACGGGGTTATGGCCAAGCAGTACCAACTTGCTGATGACCTTATCAGCAAGGTCGTAATCGACAGTATTCAGTCAGGTATCGCCCGTGAATCGGCGTCTCTCCTCGCTACTGTGTACTTCCAACGCAAGAGGTATGGCGGGACGGTACGGGCATTGGGCGACGTCTCTATTCAGAGCAAACTTGCACAGTTGGAGGAAGTCTTGAAGAAACAGCACCATAACAACAACGATGCGATAGGAGCTTGAACGTTATATCCCTGTTCCTCTTCGACGGAGGTTACGGCCAGTGGGAAGAATGGTTGGATCTAGCGGTGAGGCAAAGCCAACAAATCTTGAAGGCGGGGAGGTTCATGAGCCTGAAAGACGCCCTGATCAACTGCGATGGGTCGGAGCAGTTTATCGTGAAGACGACGATATGGTTCGACGTTCTGGCTTCGGTGACGAGGATGCGTCCTCCATCGTTGTTTGAAGCTGTCAAGGAGCTTTTCGACCCCAACCAGAGCTCTGTCCTCGAGGTGTCGAACGAAGGCAATGCCCCGGCGCTTTCCATGATGACGGTCATGGGGTGCGAAGGCCGAATCATCTGGGCGCTCGCGCAAATATCCGCGCTAGCGCAGGCGAAGGAGGCTTACGCAGCGCGCGGCGCAGTGGACACGATGTGGCTCGTGAATAAATGCAAAGACATCGAGGCCCTCCTTCATCCCCCCGCCGCCAACTCGCTGAAGAACGAAGAGGTCCACCGCGTCCTTACCTCTGAGGTGTTCCGCAACGCTGCACGCCTCTACTTGTACACCATCGTACATGGCGATTTCCCCAATGTTCAACCCATCCGTAAAGCAGTCGATGATACCTTTGCCGCACTGCAAGCTGCACGCAAACAATACTCCTCGAGTGTCGGACAGATCGTGGTTCGGAGCACCGTGTTCGCCGTGTTCATGGTCGGGTGCCTCTGTAAGGACAGGGAGACCCAGCGAAGGATTCTCAACTCAGCTCGGCTACGACGAAGGGATTGTCTACGGGAACTTCAAGGGCGTCACCGAGGTTATGGAGAGCGTTTGGAACGAACGTGAAAAGTCGGAGGCCAAAGATCCTGTCCCTTGGCGGAAAGCGCTCTTCAACGCGGGACTACTCCTTGTTTAAATCCGATCAGCCGATCGCCCTCACTCATCTCCTCGTAACACGACATACCATCACCTACCATCACAAATTCCACGAACGCCATTCTTGTAACGTCAATCTCTTTTTGATCTCCGGAGATCTGGGACTTGTACCATTACGATTGCTTTTCATCCCATGCTATCCATGCTCTTCTTTTTCTTGTTGTCCTGTCTCGACTCCCGATGCTTTCCTTCCGGCCAATTCTCGCATGACTCCCTCATAAAGAACACTTTTACAGCAATACATCACTCTCATGTTTTCACCGTTCTCCTACGATACATCTAGGCTCGCTCGCAAAGTTGCATTTCTCGGGTCCCAGTCTGCATTTTTTCCCTCCTTCTCTATACCTTGTTGTTCTTTGCTCGCTCATCATTCATGCTTTCTTCAATTCGACCGTAGGAAAAATACCACTCACAACAACAGTAACAATTCACGATCTTGTAGCTCCGATATCCATGTATGTATCTACTTCGCTCAATGTCCATTACTCGCTTTATCTAAGTCCCTCTGCACGTATACATACTCTGCCTTGGGCAGTGTATCGTCCTCGTTTTCGCATAAGGTCCCCTCCAAGTCATCAATGAAATTCCTTGCATAAAACACTCGCCTTTGGTTTTATTCCGTGTTCTCTGGTGTTTCGTCACTGAGACACCTTACGATTCGGCATTTGCCATCGGGACTCGTCGACCCACCAGGACGCCTTTACAATCACATCGCACGCCGCACGAACGGATAGGCTACGTGCGTCGCGGTGTTGTGAAGCAAAACCCATGCGGGGTGGGGTTTTCGCCGACTCCCGAGAGCGACCCTAAGTCATCGGAATTCCGTTTTTTTCTCTACAACTTGCAAGGATCCAAGAATGATGACTATCGAATCTAGCTCTTCTCTTGGGCTGTCTGACGCTTCTATCGCGGGACCACAACGTGGGCATGAGCTGCGTAGTTAAAATCTCCCCTCATCCCCCTCCACGCGTGTTGGGAAAGTTAGATTCAGAAAAAGAGCCGCACGCAACCAAGTTCAACTAGGACACCATCTGATCATCACCACCTCACCACTCTTTCATGTATACATGCCAAGATGAGACGCGAGGCCTGTGATCTCCAGTGATTTATTTGATGAGAGTCGTGTCGAGTACTGTAAGTGACCTTAGAGCGCTTGGATACTCCAAACATACATATAGATTTCCGAGGACCACGCGTGTACTTGGTTTTAGTCCTGACCGACTGAATATGAACACTTCCGTTGAATGTCAGGTCATAGTTCGAACTACGGTTTCCGTTGCGACGATCGACGGATACGCCTGTCGGAGAAATATAACTTGAGGATGCTAGCCTTGCCTGGGCAAGGATCAGCTAGGGAAACAGCAGCCTTGGACGGCTCGCCTAGATAACTCCACAACGCTTCTTGAACATACGATGCTGTGTTCGACGGGTCCCCTTCCAGTGAACAGCACTGCCCGGGGGGCCAGGCTCAACACGATAATTTGCAACTGGAGTTCGACTACAAGTTCTACATACTACTGTCAAACAGCATCAAAAGTCCACGGGCCCCAAAGCCCAAAAGATCCGTGGTTCCGGTGGATGGTTCACCTCGCTTATAGTACGTGAAAGCAAGGGTGACAAATGGGTGAAGTAGTACCTTACTCATCTCGCTTTGAAATCTTTCTGATTGCCTTTCGCGATTTGCCCGGTAATTGATGTGAAGCGGGGGGAGGCAGTTGGAGGACAATCTGGGCGTAATTGTGGTTCATTTCGGTGCTTGCTACTGAGGTATGAGCTCAGAGCTGGTCATGGGGGGACTAGAAGAGGAGCAAAGGTTCCGGGGACAGCGATAGTGATATTAAATGCCGAACTCTCAACGATTTAGAGCTGCCTCGTGCGTCTAGAAGGCACACCATATTCGTTATCTGCTGATCGTATAATGACAGAAAATGATATGTCTTTGGAAAAAAACATAGGATTCTCACCCGGACCGTGTAACAAGCTCTTATATACCGGACGGCAGATCCTGGTATGCAGTGACCCTACAGTTCCCTTCGGTTGTCTCGTCGCCAGCATCAGTCTCTCGCATCAACTGGGTTAATAATAACGGACCCTTTCCGAGTACTGTGTATCTGATACACGGTGCTTCGACGGTGATTCTATTGGCAACGTTACTCGTCAGTTACACTCGTTACAGTCACTCTATTAGTTTGCCAACAGGCATCTATTCGACATTTCGTACTTGATATTGATAGATCTCTCAAATCTCCCCTTCGCTCTTCCTTAAAGGGATTAAAGTTGGGTTTTTTTATTCTGGTTAACTAACCGTCCGCTCCCCTCGTCAGTTCCTTACTTCCACTCACATGTCCTCTCCCAATTCACCTTCTTCGGGTTCGCCCACTCCTTCCACATCAACCAACTTGTCCCCTGCTATTTCTTCCCCCTCATTATCATTATCAACATCATCAACCTCCACAGCCATGGCCCGTGCCCCAGCAGAAGATGAAACGAAAAGGCAGTCTGCAAACGGTACTCCTGCTCAGCCTTCCGTAGACTTGCCTCGCACGCAAGCACCTCAAAACAACGATAGAGCCGGTTGTTGGTAAGCACGAGTCGCCGTTAGATCGGTCTCTGTACTCACAGCACCATCAATAGGACATGTAGAATACGCAGAAAGGTATGGACGCGTAGGAATTCTCAGATGAAGGTCACGTCTTGACACTGTTAATCGTTGGTAGAGATGCGACTTGGAGAGATTGGAGGGAAATTCGTGTCGAACATGCAAGCGACTGACAATCGAGTGCTTGGGTTGGGGTGCTAGACGGCCTGAATGGATGCGTGTGAGTACTGGTCTGCTATTTTCTGCTTGTTCTGCGGGCCCTGGTGGTCCTCGTGCTGTTCATTATCCGCGATGCGTGCCGCTCTAGTTCGTTTTCTATCTTCTCTCACCCACGATCACCGGCGCCCGTGAATGCTCATCATCGTGTTCCATATTCCTTCCACATAGAACAAGCAAGCTGTTGACGACTACAAGGCGTCAATCAAAGCCCAGCTGACACGGAAAGGCCTGATCCGGGGTCAGCCCCGTTCGTCGATGCTACAGGCCCAAGCAGGTGCGGGAGCAGCAGCGGGAACAACCACGCCACGAGCACCCAGAAGAAATCAGCGATATTCAGCTAACAGCAACGGCAGCACGAACGGTGGGGCGTCATCGACATCACCCACCCTAAGCGGAGGAGAATTCTCACAGAATCACGATACCTTGTTACCTGGTAAGCAATCCATCATCGCTCTCATCACAACTTCTGAACGTTGACGGAACTTTCAACTCACCGACCTCATGGGCGCTATTCTTTCTTCGGCTTCTTTTCCACTCCGTTCTAGGCACTTCATCATCGCTGTATCGTCCTGAGGGTCTCTACAGTGAGGGGGCCGGACTTGATCTCAGCAAGTCTTATTTCCAGAGTTCGCCTCTCCAGACAACCCCCAGTCTTCCCTACGCCAGCCCCGAACCAAATCTCGATACCCTATCAATATCGGGATCGTCCTCATCAAGTCTCCTGTCACCAAACGTAGGCACGTCAAGTCTTAGTAATGGACTCGGAACAGGAATGGGCCTTGGGGGAAACACAGGGTCGACGCAGGGCATGGGGATGGGGATGGGAATGGGAATGGGTATGAACATGGGGGCAGGTTTTGGCGGCGGCGGTGGTGGTGGCGGTGGCGGATTTGACTATGGCAACGACGTTCAAACTGTCCCCGAAATACCAATCCTATCGGGTCAAAACTCGATACAGGAGAGCCATGTCATGTATTACTTCGAAAACATTCGAAGGGTACACTTCATTCTGTCGAATTCTGCTGTTATGAACACGACCTTCGAGGTATGGTATTTCTCTTAATCTACAATGACAAGACGACTGATCAGTCCAACAGTTAATAGTACAAGAGCCTAGAGGTGCACTGACGAATGCCGTTTGTGCACTAGCCAGTTTGCACTACACACGATTACGAGTTGCGCAAGGGTTAGAAGCACCCGACCCCAACCCAGAACACTCCACCGCAAAATACTTCTACGACGAAGCACTTTACCAACTCTTCAATGCCAAGCAATTACGGGGGGGCAGCTACAACGAGACAGATGTCCTTGCAGCACTGCATCTCGTCTGCTTCTCCCAGCTCTCTGGCGGGTCCACAGACTGGCAACCTGTGCTTCACATAGCCCTCGAGTGGATAGGCCAGCTCGGCCTGCCGACAGACGATAATCCAGGGATAACACTAGGGATGATGAATTCGGCTGGACAGTTGAGTGTCAAGTGCACCATGGTAAGGAATGTTTCAGGCCTCTTGCGAACCAGTTGTACTGACTGAGAAACCCCGCGTAGATCTTCGACATCATTTCCGGCTTGACCTTGATGCGACCTCCAAAGTACTTTAGCCTTTATCAGCGTCTTCTCAGCTGGACCGACAACAACATGCTGCTCCAGCCGGGCTTGCAGATGGAGTTCCTGACCGGCTGCCCAGACGAAGCATGGCTGGCCATAGCAGAGATATCAGTTCTTTCGTTTTGGAAAGGCTCCGAGGAACGTAAGGGATCGCTCAGTTTCCGGGAGCTTGTCCGTCGAGGAGACGACATCGAACGGCGTCTGCGGCAACAAATATCAAACGCGACATTCCGCAGCACAGATCCCCTTCAGTCGCAGAACACGTACCTCGGAAACGTCGAGGCGGCATTCCCAACGGAGGAAGTCCGACGGGTGGTGGCCAGTATATTCCGGGAGACCTCGCTGCTGTTCCTACACACCGTGGTGAACAGCCCCAGTCCCAGTAAGTCCCTTCGCCATTTTTGCGGTTTTCCTTGTTCTCGAGTCGTCCACGAGTCCACTCCGTTACCCCTTGTTCCCATTAATTCCTCCGCCTCGAGGCTGCCAATATTGATCTCCTTTCCCGCAGGTGTACCTGAAATCAATAGTTCGGTTGATGGCCTAGTGACACTGATACGACAATTGGCACCTAGCGATATTGATCGAACCCTGGTCTTCCCAATATGCTTGGCCGGCAGCATGACAGACAACGCCGTGCACAGAGACTTCCTGAAAGGACGGTTGCAAGCCCAGGATGAGACAATCGGGAACATCATGGCCACCCGCTTCTTGATGGAGGGTGTCTGGCAGAAACGGGACGTGAGTGGATCACATATCGACTGGCGAGAGTTGATTCGGGAGAGGGGAATGAATCTATTGTTGATGTGATTTTGATGAGTTGTGTTGATGGCTCCTGATTTCGTTTTCGTTTTTCGAATCGCGCGGATCCTCTTGATTTGGCCACGCAGTTCTTTCTTTTTGACGCTGACCTTTGGTCTGGTTCCTGCTTTCAGTTCTTCAGATATTTGCTTTGATTTATACCACCATCGGCGTATACTTACCTTAACTTAAACCCCGTAAAGCATCTTGCACTGTACTTTCTATGCATCTCTATAATAGCACATTAGCTGTACCGATTAGATTTTTCGACTTTGTGAAGTAATGGAACCAGCACTTGCCTCGCCTCGAATGTGATACGAGATATTCAAACGTAAATGGTTGATATGTCAGTGACATACAATTTTGGTGACTGGGCGCTGAGCGTTGAGCGCTGATGTGTCGACTAAAACTCGGTCCGTTCACAAGGTCAATTTTCGTCGTTGGAAAACTGGAGGGCGGCGGTCTTGTAGTCGTGGAACGTTCGCGCTCTTGTTGACCCCGATGTATCGCCGACGCAAATCCCAAGCGCTTCCGGAATCCAAAAACTGAGGGCGCCTCCTTCTAAGCGCTCAACTTTTCCATTCCCCGAATGTTTCGAGAATTCAAACCTTATCCTCTGAAGTCGTCTCCTGACCTTTCACCATTGACCACGATGACGGAGGCTATTGCGTAGCGAGTGCGAAGTCGTAGCCGTCGGTCTGTCAACAAATGGCCAATGTTCGAGTCAGAAGGACCTCGAGAATGTCATCCCAATGCAAGGCTAATTCCCGCTAGCACCGGGGAATGGGTGTTGAAAAATGCTTCGCGTAACTCGGGTCGATGAAGTTAGTGGTTTGTTCAAGTTCTAGAGGCCGTCCGAGAATTAGAAGAAGATAGGAAAAGCGACATGTGCGGAACAGGAGGCATTAGGGATGTGAAAGTAGGGGGGAAAGCGTTGCGGGCGCGCTCTAGGTTTTCCCGACACATTCGGTGTATATAGGGGACGGGTAAGGTCCACGTGATGCGAACATGAGCGGCGCGATGGTCGTTCAAACTTACTACTTCTCTCCAACCTTGTTCTCCTCCACTGAGATGAATCTCACTCAAGTTTATAGATCCCTCTTGAGGCTCGTGCTCTATTCAATTCGGTTGCTCCCTCTTGCAACCCATACAGCAGCGGCTCCAGCTGGTAGTACTTACGTGTCTCCGCGTCTTTTGTCATGGGCGCGACAGAAAAAAGCCTAACCGGTTTTAGCTGGACTTGCAGCTGAGCGCGAGCATCCCCTGCTCAAGACGGTCCAAAACAACATAAATATCGCCAACATTACTCTTGAACACGCGGGTTTCTTTTCCAGTCCAAACTCTCCCGAACTAGAATCACAGTAGCATTCCAGCCACACCCCTCATCGGATAGCTCTTTCCCTGGCCTACGGATGCGTGCCCGACCTATACTAACAGGGATATGTAGGTTCTTCTCGCTGAGCTGGAAAAACTGGGCTCATTTTTCAGCATCTCCTGGTGTTCCCGAAGGCTACAACTGACTCTGTGATACCCTCCATATCCTGTGCATCGCCCCTCGCTGTCTTTCTGCCCTACCCCAACATTTTCCAGACACGACAAAGCTTGAATGACTCTAAGTGCATTACCTATTTACTTCTCTCTACCCACGATCAACCCACCTGCCACTCCCGACAATCTATCAACACCTGATACACGACGACCCCGGGGCATCCTGTGTGTCGATCCCGGCAGTTGCACTACATTCCTGGCCAACAGACACTAGCCCTAGATGACAGTACAGCACCATGTGCAACCAGAATCCAAATCCTGATTCGTATTTCTGTTCCAAGGACATATTCAACGGTATCCATATATCCAAACCCTTTCCGTGCTATCGTTCGGGGTCCTGTACGTTATCCCAGCTGATTGCTGTCTCCGGACATCCCACACCCGTACGCTTCTAAATGTATCATGAATAGGTCTGCGACCTGGGGAAGACGGGACTGTCTTGGCCTCGTGCACTTCGGAAACTTCCGTCTCCGAGGGCATCCCATCGAAGATTCGATTCAATGGTGGGGGGGAGGTACGAAGAGGTTTGCGATCTAGGGGAAACACCCTGGAACACCAGTCGGACTTACTGGACTTCTTGCAAGATGCCACAATACCCGCATTCCTTAAAGAGGATGGGGATAGGTGATAGCGTCGTCAATATCAACACTCATACCCTACCCCTTAGGATTCCCGAAAAGCCCTTACAGCCGTGAATAGCTGGTCGTCTCTATACTTGTATGAACTCTGATGCACCGGTATGGGGTCGCCGCAGCAAACGTGCGGTAGATTTGGCGCGTTAGACGTACACAGACCTTAGAATTCATTGACAGTCATAATGCACAATGTTCGATACTCCATCCAAGACCAATTTCATTAAGAATCGTGCACAAACTAAGTACAAAAGAGATCGTCCCATTTAGATTTATAACTCGCCCGCTTTGGCCATTTCGGAGACTCGGAGCCCGATATTCGTGGCTATAGCAGCGAATAAGGCGAAACATAGTACAGTAGGACCATACTTGTCGTAATACAAACCTTCCGCCCTCCTGGCCCTGAGCCTAAATGCACGATATACAAATATCCCCGCAGAATACGCAATGGCAAGCAGAGCACAGAACGTGAAAAGCGCAGCACTTATCAAACCCCGGGAATCGTCAGGAGATGTGAAGTTGAGGAGAGTGGTCGCAATGGTACCAATGAAAACGGCGGTGTTGAGCCATTTCTGTGAAGTGATGGGAAGAAGGTACGTGACTTGAGGAAACAGTTGTGCCTTAAGTCATTAGAAAAACACTCACCAGGAAAGTCCTCTCTGCCGCGAAATACACCTTCGGTTCCACTCGAACCGGAACAGAGATGCGCTTTCCAGCAGGGGCACGCCAATCTCGAGAGATCATACGATCGTCTCCAGAGCTAGGCCCAGCCAGGCTACCGTCGTCCTCGTCCTCATCGTGACTATTCTCCTCGTCTTCATCCGTTTTCTTCGCCTTCTTGGCGGACCCGTTCCCATTCTGTACAGTACTCTTGTCGAATGCCCCTTTCAGACGATCCTTCAGGGTCGCGTCAAACGCCATGGACGGCGCTAATGGGTTGATCGACAGGGTACGTGGTTTCGGTGCACCTTGAGAAGCAGATCGGGCCTTCTTCAAGAGCGGTTTGCTCTCGTCTTCCTCCCCTTCATCGTCACCATCCACATCGACAGCCTCGTCAGGGCCAGGATAACTACGCGAATGGCGTGGTCTCTTGCCGTTCGTCGCTTCACTTTTGCGGCGTTCCTTCAACATCTGCTCACGGTACGCAGTGGCTTCCGCGACCTGTAAATCTGTCAAACCCACGCGTTTGCCTTCGTCCCTTGCAGGTGCACGATCCATATCTTCATCCTCTTCGCCCTCCGACAAAGGCTCGCTATACTTGACGTGTGGTGAAGTTTCTCCCGAAGATACTTGGGTTGAGGAACCTCTGGAGGAGCTACCGACAGGTCGCTCAATGACCGACAAATAACCGGTGTCAGGTTTCTGAATGTCGGTATCCACTAAGAAAGGCGACCATCAGACATACGATCATCCCGAAGAACTCGCAAGTCTACGCACTTTGGGGTAACCAGAACGGCACCAGATCCACCCTACTGGGGAGTAACGTTGCGCAACCATGAATGAATTTGCTGGGGAAAGTAACGCAAGATGAGTTTCAGAACCGTTGTGCTGCGGTGCGTGCGGGATTACCTGAACTTGGGGACAGCTTCCACCAGGTGAGATTGGACCAGATCTGTCACCCACTTCGGGGGTTCTTGTCCCAACTGCGTTTGCAACTTGACTTCCAAAACGCCGTACCTACGAGTTTCATGTCAATGATCGTATGTGATAGTCGGAATGTTTGCGACCCACTTGAACAGCTCTTTGTCTTCAGGGGGCAAGCTTTCAAAAGGCCAATTAATACCAACGTCGGTCCTCCTCCAATTGTCTGCTGATCGGATTCGCCCGTCCCAGTTGTCCTCCCGGACCATGGTCAGCTCCGTGTCCAACGAGATACGAACACGCGCGTCCCCTGGCAGCTGGAATGCAGTTCGGTTGTAGAACGTTCGCATAACTAGAGAATTCACATTTTCAATCGTAAACCAATTTGCGTCGAACAACATGCCATTGCCAGCGTACCAGGCTCAAGTTTCTTCATGAGGATCGCATATTGAACTTCATTGGCAAGCTGAATCATCGAGTCCACTTCCTGTTGGGACTTTTTACCCTTTTTGACTAGCTGCTGGAAGTCTTCATCGACCGTATATTCCCCCTTCAAGAACTTGTTGACTAAGTGTTCCTTAATGGGGAACCGTGCTTTGACCGATTTCTCTCCTGTCCAGTCTTCTCTGTGCGTTTTCCTCTCCACGAATATCTAATTTACGACATTGAGGAATGGTGGTAAGTCTTGGGTCTTGGCCTTGGCATAGACGAGGAGTAACTCACGGTCTTAACATCAGTGTCACCATACCACCTAAGCCGAATGGCTTCCGCCCCTTCAGTTTTCTCTAGCCTACCCAGATAAAGCTCGAGGTCTTCGTTGTCGAAATAGATGGAGGTGATAGCTGCACTCTAGTTAGGCACGACGGTGGAGACGCGCAGTGATGAAGGAACTGACCAGCGTCTTTCTGTTCAAACTCCTTCTCCGCATTGAAGACTACACCGGTTTCGTCAGCGTTTAACTCCACATTGACAGCAAGTGGGAAACCCAACCGAGGACGGGAAGATTCCGAAGAATGGCCAATTTCAATGGAACCAGATTATCGGGATGGACCTATCTGTATGATTAGTACCGAACTCTTGGAATTCATGGATATCGTACCCAGTATTTAGTGGTCTGCCGAACGAAAGCACTCTGATTTCCACCTGCGCTCGAGTCACCTTTCACTGGATGCCCTCTCGTTCGAACCAAATCATACAACTTGGATAACTTGACGATCAAGGCGTCCCAGTTGTAGCGGTAGAATGGACGTTTCTCAAGATAATGTTGGACAAAGGAAGATTTTAAAGGAAAGTTTGTTTGTTTCTGGAGAACTGGGAGTCAACGACAGAAAGTGACGATAACCCTCTTAGTAGACCTACATCGTGCTTCTACACGGATCACAGTCAGCAACGGTGGTAAAGGCTCAATGGCGAGTGGAACTCACTTTCAGAATTTTCATAAAGCCAGTGATATTGAGCTTTGTGTAGAGTGCCAGATCATGAACGTCAGCAACGAGAGTGGCCACTTCTACTTCTAGATCATGGAATCTCCCTTCCAAAGCAGTCAGAGAGTCGTCGTCTTCTTCCTCATCATCGTCATCGTCGTCAGAGCCTCCGTCGGGGTCATAAGCTTCACGTTGCTGGCCCTCTGGGTCGATGGCCTGACTGTGAGTGCTTGTGCGCGAACGTGGGCTAGTTGGACTATTCGATGAACTTGATTCTTCGTCTTCAACGAGTCTCCTCACATCCCGCTCTGCTTCAGCAATTCGGCGGGCCAATTCAGACGTCTGTTTAAGGAAGGAGAGTGATGAGTCCCTGCACGGCACGGGGCGAGAAAGTTCAACATGAGGTATCGTATGACGTCCGCTTGCCCACTCCCCACTTCACATGAACATGTGTCGGAACAGGCCAAGCAGCGACAACTGCAAAGGTTCGGGTTCGGGAAGATCTCAGAACATACCTTTGCTTTCTGGAAATCATGAATCTTATCAAGTTCTTTCTCGAGTTTGAGTGTGAATTCCCGCTCGTCTTCTATTGTCCATGCCCGCGAAACAGTGCGGTCCTGTTGAAGATAGTTAGTCTGGTTCTGTAAGCGCAGAGAGAGAGGTCTCGGACCTTGAGCTCTCGTTTGAGAAGATTGTAGTCGAGATAAAATGGGCGCCATTCGTTGTAGAGGTCAGTCTGCGCAGCAAGTGTGAGAACTGTGAGATAGAGACAAGAAATATGGGTGTATGTATAACCAACATACACTGATCTTCCTGCCAAACTTCATCTTGCACCGTGCCCGACGTCGAGGAGATAGCGAAGGGGAAACGTCAATTCTGACAGTGAATAGAGAAGGATCATATAAGTATTTGGTGCGTTTTGAAATGATTTCATTGCCGACGGCCCACCTCAAACGACGAACGTGCGTCAGGCTTGAAATCCTACTCGTCACCACCGTGTCCTTTCGCAAATTGGCCGGCTGCCTAGATCCGCGGTAACACTCACGCTGTCCGTTGTTGATGACCTCCTTCCCGTCTTATGGTGCTACTTCGTTGCCCCAGCGGCCAGTGCTCGCCTCGACAAAGAGCTCGTCGTCGGTGACGAGGACAAAGATCCTCTTACTCGGCTTACGGAGGTAACGAAGCTGTCTCATCCGCCTTCTATCCGCTCTCATTTCACTATCTCTTGTTTTAGGAGCGGCAAATCGTCTATCCAGCAGGTTTTGTTCAATAATTTGCCCCCGAAAGAATGTTTTTACCTCGACGCGACGATGAGGATCGTCAAGAGCACTTACGAGTTCGTTTTTTGTCGTGTTTCTTTTCTGCAACGCAAGAGGGCAGGGAACTGAACGACACTCAGCACGATCATTCCGCTCGAAATATGGGATTGTCCAGGAAATATCACCGTCGAGACGCTTGGGGCACCTCTGTCGCAATTCACTTCGTTGATTTTTGTTATCGATATTCGCGTGAGTTTGGACGATTTCCTTGAAGGGTTTCTTTGTATTGATAAGGTTTTCTAGGACTTGTACAACCAACCAATATCCAAGCTCGTTGAATTCATCATGGCAGCCTACCATCAGAACCCAAACCTCAACCTGGAAGTGTTCGTACACAAGTCAGAGAAGTTGCATGAGGATGATAAGATTGGTGTGTTTCAACTATGTCATGCTTCGTGTGCCTTCCCCCTCAACTAGTCTTCAGAGAACTTCAGACAGATAAACGAACGCGTCGCCGATCGCCTCTTGGACGAGAACCCAGAATACGAGCAGATGCCTCTCAACTTTCACCTGACCTCCATATACGACCACACACTTCACGAAGCATTCTCTCAGGTCCTCCACAAAGTGATAGACTCCCTGCCGTATCTTGAAGACCTTTTGAACGTCTTTTGCGCCGTGCGTCCCCCCCGTTTTTCGTTTCTACAAAGCAGGCCATCAAATCCCCGCTCACAAAAAAAAGCGCGTTTTAGAACTCACAATCACCCAAAGCTTTCTTGTTCGACACACAGTCAAGGTTGTACGTGGCAACAGACGCATCACCAGTAGACTCGGCGACACATAATCTTTGCTGCGATAACCTCGCCATGTTGAACTCCTTTGCTCCCTTGTACAGGTAAGAAAACAACCCCACGAAGTTCCAACGCCACTCCTCTTATCCGTTTTCTTTGCTCCCCAGATCCGAGACCGCCAGCCAACAACGTCACCGCCCTCCAATACCCCCAACACCCCCACCCTCCGCTTCCTCCACCTCCTCACTCTCCCCCGACCCCCAAGCACCTCCTCCTCATTCACCCACAGAAGAATCCATCCCCACCACCCCGAAACCCTCGTCCACTCACCAGGATGACGATGACGAGAAGGGGAAAGTCGAGAAGAAACGATTCTACCCAAGCGCCGCTACAGCACTCCACTCCTCTCCCCCCGGTACCACCCTGACATGCCATGTCATCACCGACCAACTGGTCCTAATCGCGCTCTTACCTACACCCGTTTTCGAGAGTCGGAGAGGTCTTATCGAGTATAACGTCGTTTTCTTTCGTGAAGGTGTACAGGAGATTTGTGATGTGGAGAGGGAGGCACGGGGAGGGTGATCTTGATTCTTATGCAGCATTATGCTTTTTTTTCTTTTTATTATCTCATATTTATCGATTGCTCGCAAGATAGAGGTTTCGCATTAGTTGTTCTTTCTTTGTATCATACAAGTTCTTGCCCCAAATATCCATCCACGATTTTTATGTATCCTCTCCTCCTCCTCCTCCTCCTCCTTCATCGTACAAAGACACAAACTCGTGAAACACCTTCATCCTCTCTCCCAACACACGGTCCAAATGACACTGACGAATCGAGCGTCTACATCGTAAATCGTAAAACTCCCTCCCCAACCCAAAAAAAAACACGAAAAAGAGACTCTACTCACCTCTCCCTAACCCCATCCCTCCCAACCAACTCCGCCCACTCCTCATCAGCATCCACATCCAAAACAGCCCCGTCCAAGAACATAATCTTGTACCTCCCCCCTTGAGAGACCCTCGAGCTGTGACGGACACACCATCCGACGCCGGGGATGAACCTCGATTGTACACCCAGAGAAGAAGAAGAAGAATCGTCCACACATTCGTCTTGATGATACTTGAAGTTGCTGGTGCTAGTGCTAGACGAAAACTTGACGGGCCGACGAGCGAGATCGATCGTTGAAAGCGAACGCGAAAGCGAGAGCGGTTTGCCAATCCCAATCCCAAGGGTACGAGTACTCCCAGACCCAGAACCAGAACCAGACCCAGTCAGCGTCTCCGAAGGTGCAAACTTGACGCAGTCCTCAACCTTGTCCTTGTTCGTAGCCGGGGAATAACCTTGCACACCATCCCCATCCCCACCCTCGAGCTCCACCTCCCGACACACCCTCAAAAACCGCCGTAACGACTGCACGGCTTCCTCTTCCTCCTCGTCCAGCCCACTTATCTCAAAATCGTCAGAACCAGAATCAACATGATACGTCTTCGTCTTCCACTCCTTCCCTTGAACACTCGACATCTCAAGCGTCCTCGTCTGTCTCGAATACCGTACCCTTCTCGTCGGAGTCGGGGTCTGGGTCTCCTCCTTGGCCTTGTTCGTTTTCTTGGGGTTGTAGGAGTAGCCGGTGGTGAACAACAACTCCACATCCCCCCTCGGCCCATTCCCCATCAACCGATTCTGAACGTGGTCCCCGTACAATACCATCTTCAAAAACGTACACACATATAAATCAGTTCCCTTCAACACGGCACAGGAAGAGAGGAAAGACGTACCCTCGGCGTCCGCTGCTTAATCCTCCCAACCAAAACCCCCGCATCGTTATACGCCTTCCAAAACCTCCCCGGGAGATTCTCCAACTCGTACGTTTCTCTCGGTTCGTCTAGGTCTAGGGCTTCGTCTATCGTGTTTGGGTTCGTGGAGAGATCCGGGGCGTCGTATATCTTCACCTAATTACACCCCATCAGCAATCACGTCCCTCTCCCCACCAAGAAGAAGAAACGCACCTCCCGCCCCATCTCACTAACAACCATCACCTCCCCCCCTTTCCCCTTCCCCCCTCTCCGTCTCTCCCCCTCCCTGAAATCAACCACCACAGAACGACAAGGTAAAATCGTAATCTGCCCATTCACCGTTTTGTGTACCCGTGGCGAGAGGAGTGTGGTGGTGAATGCGGTTGGGCGGGAGGTTCCGATTGGGAGGATGGTGGAGGTGGTGGAGGTGGAGGAGTCCTGCGGTCGTGTGAGTGAGTAGGAGATTGGAGATGGAGATGGGAGGAGGAGGGAACGACAAACCGATTGAGTATCGTGATCGTCAGTCGTAGATTCGGATTCGGATTCAGACTGTCGATGTCGCGTAGCCCCCGCTCCCATCCCGAGAGAAGAGGAAGGGACGTTTACGCTGAACAACCCTCGAGGCCCGGGTGGCGCAGTAAGAGGAGCGAGCTTAACCCTCGACCTTCGTCCGTGTTTTGGATGTGGATGTGGATCCGAAACCGCCCTCCTTTCCCTTTCTATTGGTTTGAGCGACTCCGCTGAAATCTCCTCGCTCAGAATCCTCCTCAAATCGACGTTCTGTTGGATCTCTCTAAACGGCACCCTGGCTCTGGTTTCGGAAGGCATTCTATAAGGTAGCGGCCGGGGTTTACTTTGGGTGGTCGGAGGACTCGAGGAGAGAAGTGTGTGTACGTCTGGACGCCGGGAGGGGTCCTATATGCGGTATGCGGGTGTCAGTTGTGGGGGTTGGGGTTGGGGTTGGGTGAGGTAATGACTAGGACTTACGATGATGAGAAGGCTTGTGATCAGGTCGCTTAATGGGTGTTGGTGTTGGTGTTGGGGGGGTATCGTGAATCGACATCGGAGGATGTTTTCTACGACGTCTCGGGTTGCTGATGCCTGGTACGAAAACCGAAAACGTCTTGAGCGACAAAGAGAAGGAGAAGGAGAAAGGGTGTGTACCTGGAAGGGTAGTTCCCCATAATGACATCGGAAGATTAGAACGCCTAGTGACCATAGGTCGGAAGCGCAGTCGCAGTGTTCTCTGGATAAGAGTTCCCTGTGACGCGTGGTGAGTGATAAGCGATGAGCAGAACGTGCCGTATCGATGGGGACTCACGGTGATGAATAATGAGGATGTTCGATGAAATAGTCGATGGCTGTATCTTGTGAAGGGAGACGTATCGCGTGCGTAAAGTTTGAGAGTTTCTTTAGTACACGGGTTTAGTGAGCCAACCTCTTTCAAAGACAACACAAGGTACGCACGATCCTACGATCAGCAGTAAACAAAACAGAACACGGGTTGATGTTACGATGAACGATCCTTTCTCGTTTGAGATACGACAGTGCATCGATGAGAGGTCTCGCTATTGACAAAAGTTCGTGTTCTGGGAGAGTGGGGGTATCGCTATCGCACGAGTCTAGGATATCGGAGAGGGAGCCACCAGGGCAGAGTTCCAAGACGTGGTATCTGTGTTGGTAGCCAGAGAAGGTGGAGAATAAGGATACGATGTTGAGGTGGTAGAGTCCTTGGTGGAGAGGTTCGCTGGGGGTGTTTGTGGTGTGTGATCCCAGCTGGGAGATATGAGATTATGAGAATGGGACACGACTCGTGGATGAGCTCGCAGACCTTTTTGAGCGCGACGAGTCGCCCTTTGAGGCGACCTCGGATTGATTTGGCCTTGTAGACAAACGCGCTTCCTCGATGAGAGATGGTTTCTAGGACATCGTAGTTCTTTGGGATCGTGAGTGAGGTTGGATGGAGCTATAGCATAGTACACAAACTTCGAATCTATCGCTCTCTTCCACTGGGTTGTAGCGGATACTTGAAAGCAGGCTATGCTGGGACATGAAGGTAATCGCTAAGAAAGAGGCAAACGTTCGAAACAGGGGGTATAGCCGGGCCGGGGGCGTGGGACCCCAGGATATCCGGAGAACCAAACAACCGAACACTGGCCCTCAGTTTCAAACCAACGTCGACCACGACGTCAACTGCTCCCTTCTTTCGTTGTCCCCTCATCATCCAGGACGATGAGCGAGCAGGTCTTGACGATGAGCTCCCAGTCTCCAAGAATGGACTCTCCCGTTCCCTCATCCATGCAATCATTCACTTTCCCTGTCCCTATCTCTTCCAGCAGCACACCTTCAACCCCCAACAGTCGACGTTCAGCCTCCCCCGACAAAGACAGACACCACCGAAACAACAGCCAAGACATCCAACAACTCAAATCCAACCCCGAACAACTCCGTCCAAACCCCCACCCTTACGCCATCAAAACAACCTCGACCGCTCTCCTCTCAAGATCAAACTCGGCCTCATCGAAACACACCAAACATCATTACATTCCCTCAACTCCTCCTTCCAGACATCGTACCACCTCGAGCGCTTCCAACATTGAGATTCCCCGCCCACTTCCCATTCCCCCGCCCTCCCCGTCTGATTCGGGAGGAGAGGGGAACCCACACACTGGGCCTCCGCCTATGCATCAGCCTAGGAGACTCAAACGATCCGAGACGACGGCGACGACGGGGACTCCACCGGCACCGTCACCTATCGCAGCACCGTTGACTCTCGAAGAGCTCCCCCCAAATCCAAAACAATGGACCCCATCCCAGCTATCGATATACCTAGCAACAGCTCTCAGAATCTCAGGTCCAGGCGAGTTGCCCGCTCCAGTTGCCAGCGACATCGCTAGGTTCGTCAGAGAGAGGAAGATCACGGGAAGAGTGTTTCTCAGGTTGAGCGAAGAAGAGTTGGAGGCGTGAGTTATCCCTTCACTTTCCTCTCGATCATCTCTAACCTCTCCCCTCACACACACAACAGATACGGCATGAACAAACTCTGGCGAACAGCTCTCCTCTCCTCATCCCGCACTCTCCGTCAAAACGTCCTCAAAGGTCGTATTTGGGGTATCCCCGACGACGACCCCAATACCAATGACTCTCCCTCCCCCTCCCCCTCCCCTCAAACCCAACCCTCAAACGAAGACGAAACAACCCCAAACAACCGCAAGTCCGTCTTCATCCAACGCCAACGCCCCGTCTACTCCTCCGGCGCCGAATCAAATTCTTCCATCGAAGACCTCCAACTTCCCCTCCTCCCGACGTCTATCTCGGACGGAACGGGGTCTGCGAGGTTCAAGTCTATCTCAAAGGGGTCTACGAGGGCTTCAAAGGGGGGTGGGGGACGAACTGGTCGGTTTTTGGCGAGCAGTGGGTTTTTCGACGCACCTGATACAGGGTCGGGTGGGGGGCTTCCTAGTGAGAGTTCCCCCGGCAATTTCGGTGTCGGTGTCGGTGCCAAATCCCCCGGGAGGTACAAGAACGGTCGAGTGAAAGGAATGGCTAAAGGATTCGAGAGGATCGCCAGTGTCGATGAGAGTTCTTCCTCTGCATCCGAGCCTCCTTCTCCTTCCCTCGAAGACGACGAGAACGTTCTGTCGTCGTCACCGACCCATTCGAGGATGATGTCTGGGGAAAACAAGATGAGGATTCGGAAGGATATGGAGGTTTTGAAGATGAGGGGGAGGGTTAAGATGGAGAGGGAGAGGAGGGGGAGTTTGAGTAGTTCTAGTGATGCTGAAGGAGGGGGGTCACCGACGAAGATGGGGATGGGTGGTGATTTGCCGGGTTGTGAGTCGCCTACTAAGATGTTCGAGGAGGAGGAAGAGGAGGAAGAGGATTACGGAGCGACGGCTGTGAGAGTGAACCATACGGGTCCAGCCCAACATTCGACGTCGATGCCGATGTGGGACTTTGACTCACCGGGTGTGACGATGACGATGAAGAAGCATGATACCGGCTCCTCAATCTCTTCCACATCCTCGACCTCCTCATCATCTCGTCCGTTACCAATGCCCCCCGGTCCTCCCCCAGCGAGTCTACCTCATCCCAACTTTTCGACGAAGAGTCAGAGTCAGAGTCCCGTTCCTACGATATCTACACTCTCCGCGAACGCTAAGAGTCCGATCCCCACCCCACCTCCCTCTGCACTAGAGGGGACAGACGAGATGACAGTCGAACAACTACTCGCTCTCCAAGGTGCCGGTGACAGCGTCCGACGTCGCAGCAAGAAAAGCGGAGGAGGAGGAGGGGGAAGAGGCAGAATAGGTGTCCACGCTTGGGAAAACGGAGACGGGGAAGGAGGCGAAGGGGTCGGTTTCGTCACTGCGAAACGCGTGCCTTTCACAGCGGCGATGTCACCTTCCTTAGTATCTCCACTTCCCCCGTCCCCACCTGTCGCTGTTTCTCGTTCGCCCGTGAAAGTGGCTTCTCCGTTACCACAAGAGTTGGCACTAGCCCAATCAAAGAGAGTAATCACCCCCATCTCCTCATCGGTGCTCTTACCCCATCGAAAGATCACCCCGATCCCAGCTCAGGTTATCCCCCCCATGCGGGTTACGTCCGAGTTGCCTCCCACTTCCTCTACTTCGTCGTTGGGTGGGATCGTACATCCGAAACCGGTGACGGTGGTTGAGAGGGAGGTGACGAATAGCGTTGGGGCTGATACTGTTGGGAGGATGGAGGAGATTGTTAGGGCGCAAGAACGAGAGAGGAGGGATAGAGAGCAAGAAAGGAGGGAGAAGGAAGAAGTCGTAGTTGTAAGACCCTTACCCACACCTCCGAATGAGCGAATGGGAATGGGGATAGGATCTGGAGTCGTCGCACCGTTAACGGCTCTTTCCACTCCTCACCTCCCCACCGTAGCGAAGAAGGCGGTAGTCGTAGTCGTCACGGCGGAGGAGCGACACACTCACGTGAACACGGAAGAACAACAAGAACTCGAAGACGAAGAAGAACTCCAAGCGCTCATCGCAGACGTGTTGAAGACCAAATCCCAGGTGGACGTTATGAAGCGACGGCTTGGGGAGGTTGAGAAGAGCGTGGAGGAGTTGAAGAGGGAGGTTGATGAGGCTGAGGCGGAGTTCAAGTTTGATACCGTCCGGCCTACCACACAGACGCCTCCGACACCTGAACCTGAACCTGAAACTAAGGAAGTCGCCTCTTCTTCTTCCACCACAGCTGCGGAAAAAGCGAAACAATTCTTATTCTCCGCCATCGGGTTCTCCTCCTCCTCCTCCTCCTCCTCCAACTACACCGACCCCAAATCAATCTCGGACCTCCCCCCCTATCTAGCGCTGGTGGGGTTGGGTGTGTGTATGGTAGTAGTGAGAGTGTTGTTGAAGAGGAAAGGAGGAGGGGGGAGGTGACTCGTTGTGTGGGGGGGAGTCGTTCCGGGGGTTTTGATTGGGGTTTTGGGGTTTTGGTGGGTTACGAGGAGGAGGGAGTAGTTGCTGAGTCTTGGGTTGTTTTTGCTTTCTTCTTACTTTCTTTCGCTCTTACTTTGGTTCGACTTTCTTTGGTTTGGACATATCATTATTTCATTGGTTTCGTTCGTTTATCCACACAGCGTGTAACCTCATTTTCTTCTCCTTTCTTGCTTCTTTCGCTTCGCCTTCTTCTTTTCGCGTCGTGCTACCCCCGACTCCTCCCCACACACAACACACACCCACACACACATTCACGCTAATGAAATTTATCACGACCACCCGTTAATGCTGATATGTACAGATACTTTATGACCTTTGACGACGCGACACGACCCACTCTCACCCACACATCCCCTGCTCCTGCTCTTACTTGCTTTGTGTATCGTATCTAAATAAATGGGTTATACATATCTATGACCAGATCTTTTGGTTTACTATATGGCCTCTTCACCGCTGAAAGTTCATAGAATACCCGCCTTGGCCATTCGGGACGAATTGGAAGTTGTCTGTTGATAGACCGAGACAGCTTGAAAGCCATCTCTTGGAGAGGCATCTAAAACGTCCGGGCGTTTGTGCTGTGGTTGGGGACTGATGGTGATCGAGGAGCGGAAGAAACCAAGTCTAGCGCGTGCGCGGTACAGTGGTCCCATGAATTTCATCCGACGGGTTGGAAGAAGACCAAAAAAAAAAACCCGACACCTTTCTGGTGCGCGTAAGTATCCAGTTTGCTTTGGATGATGGCATAATATACATAAACTTTGTTCTAGTGCATAATATACATTTGTGTATGAGAAAAAACTACTGTACGTGGCCAAAGATGGAAAAGAAGGTAAACTGAAAACGGTAGGAATCTGGCAAAGTCAAGAGGCGAGAGAGAGGGGAAGACGCGAAAAGCCATACAACAGTCATGGGAATGACACCTGTGAGGGACGGGGCTGCTAGTGCATATCCTCATCCTCGCTGCCCTCCTCCATGGCAATCGGGGTTTTGCTAGCAGTCACACGGCGAGCGCCTGGGTTCCTCCGGGAAGCCTCCGTGCTGTTAGTTCGTGTCTTCTTCGGCGGCTGATATTCTCCGTCGTCGTTGTTCTTCCTCTTGTTGCCACACATCGTCCGTTTGGAAACTCGAACGTCTTCCTCGGTGGCGGCACCAAGTTCCACCACAGACTCGACTGCATACTTCTTCATCTTCTTGAAACGGGTGATAAGCTTGCGGTAGATTTTCCCGTACTTTTCGTATGCGTCGAGTACATCCTTCAATGACGGATATTCGAGGGAACGGTAGTGCCGCAAGAGAACACGCCGTACTTTGTCCATAGCTCTCCCAAGAGCTTTGAATTCTGGCGGAAGGGTCTTCGTGCAATCAACATAACGTCGTTTCGTGGTCACAAAGTGCTCCCGGCGAGTGCTGCCAGAGATGGAGGGAGGGAAAATCGTCTCCGCCGTCGCGATACGTTGTTTCTGTTCCCATTCGGCGGGTTCATGTTCAGAATTGCGAGGTTGAGTGTAGTAGAGGTTGTATATCATGATCCACCAAATTCCTTCGACATCGTGGAGGTAGTTGTGGAGGAATAGGACCTCGGCCGAAGACCCTATATCCTCTTCAAATCCCGCGCCTTCTTCATCAGACGAGGCGTCACCATCTTCATCAGAGGAACCATCCGAGTCCTCAGGAGGATCAGCAAAGAGATAGCCGTTCGCCTGAACCTCCAAAGCCATGAACGCCGGGGTGC
>JANHQD010001093.1:0-16413 GCA_024721195.1 Marasmius sp. AFHP31
CATTGCCAGGTCTATTCAGCCAGTCCATTCAATCATCCCGAGCTCAAATCCTAACCAAAGTTTGCGCATTGAGAGTTGGAAGTAGGCCCTAGCCGCCATGAGGGATGAAGACATCGATGGACGCGTGTCGCCCAATGATGACAAAGCCTCAAATCCAAGGAAGCGCCTCAAAGCGCCCAAACGTTTGAAAACGATTGGCTAGAGGCTTATGCCCAAAAGTGGAATCACACCCGGAAAGGGCATAAGCCCCGCCGGCCTCGTATTCAAAAATCACTGCACACCGGCGATTGAATACGGAGGAACCCTGGTTCCTGTTGAGCGCTCTACACCCAAATTTTGCTCAAATTCGCACGCTCAGACGCTCTGGAGAAGGTATATTATACCTCTCTCCTTTCCTCTCCTTCCCCTCTTTTCCTCCTTTGAAAAAACTTGATTTTCTTGCATTAACAACAGACATACGCCACGAGCCTCTGGAAAACGGCAAAATTTTTTCCGACACGGACGGGCTGTGCGTGTGACATCACCCATCAAATCTTACGGCACAACCTCAGTGTGCGAGATCCAGAGATCTGTGACCTCTTGACATATAGAACAATGGACCCCTCCGGTCCGGCACAGCCAACGGAACCGATCGTGACTGTGACTAAAAAGTGACTGACCGGTGACTCCCCTGTGACTCCGAATTTTCGAGGACGTAACGGCGCGTCTGGTTCCCTCTCACATTTACCACCATCTCCATCCTCTTCATCCGCTCATGCGGGACACAACGTCCTACCACATCGAAAGTCTCAAATATAAGGCAAATGGACTCGGTGCACCAGTCAGTCCGACTTTGAATTTGCGCGACCTCGGTCGTTTCATTCAGCAAAATCACGATGACAACACCGACGCGTCCGTACTCGAGCCAGGTAGTCCAGAAACGGGAAAGAAGCGCTCTAGGTCGACATCTTCCGGCCATAACCAAGGAAAGAAACGCCTCAAAACGTCCTCTGGCGCCTCCGTCCCAATCGACACTTCTATGGACGCAGATAACCCCTATCCAACCCCCCAGGTCATAGGGTATCCGTGTTTATTGGACCTGCGTGCGCAAGGATCAAACGGAGAGATTCAAAGTCACCCTGTTCCCGTATTTCACCACGTTTTCGAAATTCACTACACCAGTAACCACCAGTCCGACGGACGGGCAGTATGGGGGCAGGCAGAGGAGAAAGCGGCAGTATGGCAGCGGGCAGAAGAGGACTGGTTCGTGAATGAATTGTGGAGCAAGTTCGGGAACGATGTAGAACCTCGAGCCATCGAACTTGGTGGCGTTTCACTGTCGCAGCACCGCCATCGGGCTGTTGTGAGGTCAGAACGGTTGTGTGAGATAGAGACTCGAAATCCATCTGGCTGGCTAGCCGCACTTCCCGATTACGACCCCGATCGCGTCCAAAAGGATGATCTCGATCTTCCACTAGACTCGTGGGACCTGTTGCGAGCTATTGCTACTCTTTGCGAACGCGGACGAGTTACGATCGACGGTTTTGCAAAGTTAATTGTCCTGCCTATGGGTGGGCTCGACTCTTTATCCCAACTTCCATTTACACTCCAAATCGACATCACCGTATCGATTTTGACGCCACACATATTCGAACCTCCTGGTTATCGAGACAAAACCGGCGAAGACGCGCAGCGACGGTTTTTGCATTTCCTCTATCCGCCCCCTCCCCCTCCGGCTTCTTTCAAGGGTGTTAATAATGTCCCGTTCTTCTACTCTGTCATGAAACCTGCGCCTGAGCTTTCATCCCATGAGGCTGAGGAAGCCATGCAACCTCTTAACCTTCTCCCAACGCTTCTGCCTTTCCAGCGTCGCACTGTTGGATGGCTATTAGAACGGGAGGGAATGACAATCTCGGCTGACGGAACGATCCGTCCCAGTGAATCTCCGAAGGGGTTCAATTTCTGGCACCCTGTCGAGGAGGAGAATCATACGTGGTACCATAACCGTCTGACGGGAGAACTTTCGCCCGATTTACCAGACGCAGAGCCTGTGTATGGTGGTATTCTTGCCGAGGAACCAGGGTTGGGCAAGACGGTCGAAACTATTGCACTCGTTTCATTAAATCCGGCGCCTCCGGATCGTAACCCTAGTGTGACACGTTGGGACGATGGGGCAGAAGTGGATGTTAAGGCTGTCAAGGTGCGTGTTTGACCGTCTGAACATTTTGAGAAGGATCTTGATGTAAATCTGTTCCACGTTAGGCGACGTTGATCGTTACCCCCTTAGCCTTGCAGTCTCAATGGATCGACGAACTTAAGGCTCATGCACCGCACCTGAAAGTCCACGTATACGAGGGTTGGAGTAAAATTTCTGTACCCATCACTGCCGCTCAGGTCGAGGAAGCGCAACAGAAACGTGCTCAGACGAAACGGAAGGCCGAGAAAAAAGCTGCGCGAGCTGCCACCAAGGCCGAAGCTGAAAGTAGGATCAAGAGCAAGGGGAAGAGAAGGGCGAATAACGAGGAGGATGCGGAACCTGGACCTTCTCGACTCGGAGATGCCGATGAGGAAGACGAGATTGTTGATTGGTATGCCTTTGCGCATTCTTTCGACATCGTGATCACCACGTACAAAGTCTTCCAAAACGATCTTAACGTGGCCAGAGCCCCGCCGAAACGCCCACGAAGAGATGGCGTACACTACGAGAACGTCGAACGCCCTCGTAGCCCGCTTGTGATGTGTGAGTGGTATCGTGTCATTATGGATGAAGTTCAGATGGCTGGAGGAGGAAAGACAGAGTGCGTTGGTTTTCTTTCGTTTCCTTAGTGCTGTATCTCATCTTGATCGTCGCAGGGATATGGTTTCCCTCATTCCACGACGAATATCTTTCGCCGTCTCAGGAACGCCCGCTCGTACGCAGGTTACCGACCTGATTCATGTCTTGAAGTGGGCAACTTCCGTCATCTATCTCTTACCATCTACTGATAAGCGCGGGCAGATTCTTGCGGGTCGACGAAGTCACTGGCCCGAACCGCGTGTGGTACCGACTTCAACGCCGAGGATACGCTCGAGAGTTTGCGGATTTCTTCAGGCACTACTCTGTCCGGTACGGATTTTCGGCACATTGTCTCTTCGTCATCTGCTTGACTATCTCTTGATTTGACAGGACCGTGAAGAAGGCTGTTTCTCAAGAGTTGACTATCCCTCAGCAAACGCGTTATCTTGTTAGCATTGATATGGGTCGTGTTGAGCGTCATGTTCGTATATTGACATGTCCTACCTGCACGCGACGGATTACTCAAACCTTTCCAGGTGTACGATCAAGCACTTGAAGCGAGTCTGGTAGATCTGGGGTTGGATGCGCGAGGTGTAGCGGCTTCTGAAGGCTGGGAGGTTGATGGATTGAAGCTGAGACAACATATCCGTCGACTTCGTGCTATTTGTACGCATCCGCAGGTCAGTCACGTTCGCTTGGGTCAGAGGTGCGACGGGTGGCTAACAATGGTCTAATCAAGGTCGGTCAACTGGCGAACCCGAATGATAAGTTATACAAGCCTGGGGCGCTCAAGTCGATGGCTGATGTTCTTGAGGTACCTTTCTTGAATCTCGTTCCTACGGTTGACCGAAATCTGACCCTAATTCGCACAGATGATGAAAGAGCAGAACTGGCGTAACCTGATGGAAGATTGCAAGTCCAAGGTACATCTCCTTCGTCCGAGGTAACAATCCAATCTGACCACCCATGTTAGGTCCAAGCTCATATCAAGATCGCCCAGCTCCAAATGCTGGACGCCGCAGCGCGAAACCGTTTCCAAGCTGTGATAGATACCCTTACCGCTGCAGAAAAAGATGGTGTGAAGCTTATGGAAGACGTCGAAGCGGCCCTTGCTAAGCATCGTGAGAAGGGAGAGCTACTCAAGAAAGAGGCTGCTGCTCAGAGAGCGTTACGTGCCCAAGCGCAATCCCATCAAGCTGGAGCGAAGGGAAAGGGTAGGGAAGTGTCACCTTTGTCAGAAGATGAGGATGAGTTTGGTGACGAGGACGACGAGGAGGATGACGGTGAAGAGGATGATGCGGCTCTCCCTCGTACTCCGGAGGGTAAAGAGTACAAGGTCAAGCGGACTGCGCTGAAGCAGAGGCTTCGTGAAGGGCGATTCGTGCTCCATCGAATCAAACTTTTGCAGGGTGATGCGTACCATAACCTTGGCCCATCGTTTACCAATCAAGAGACGGCGGCGTATGAATCCGCGGAACAGATTCGAAAGACTCTTTTGAAGAGTGGGTTCATGTTGTCCTATGGTGATTGCATCTTGAATACTAATCGCGTCGTGTAGCTACTGAGGAAAGGGCGAAGAAGGGTATGCAACAGCTGGTCAAGGACGCCACGAGTACTGGTGTTGATGAAGAAGAGCTCACCATTCCTGTCCCCTACTTGGAGCAAGGGGGGATTCGCTCAGCTGAATCGGTAGGTTGCCCTACTTCCCTTATCCGAGGGAAAAGTATTCATTTAATACACAAAGATCGAGCAACTTCACGAGATCATCGAAACCGTCCTCAACGAGCAGACATCTCTTATTTGGGAGTGGCGTGGCGAGATCTACAACATCCTCACACAGAAATTGAACGTAGGCGATGAAGACGTCGATGGCCAGGAGTACGAACGTAACCTTAACAACCAAGGAAAAGCGGAAACCTACATCACCGCTTATTCTGCTCTTCTCGCCGACCGCCGTGAAGCGCTGATGAACGAACGTACTTTACTGGCTCAACACGACGTGAGGTACGTTGCTGTTTCCTCGTATTGCTAGCCCGGGTTTGATTTATCCCCGCCCCCTAGAGAAACGAAGGCTCGTCACACCAAAGCCGCTCAAAACGCAGCCGCGTCCGCTGAGGCAGTCGACCTTCCGGCGGAGGCCCTTGAAGAGATGAGAGCTGAAGACATCGTCCTTCTCAAACAGCTGACAGACAAACGGAAGGAGCTCTTGATGGATCTGGATGGTAGGGCAGTCAAAACAGTAAGTTCTCCCCCAGACTTTCCCACGTTGTTGGCAAAACTCAACCTTGTGTGCGACAGATATTGGTGGAATTGACCTCTGCTGTGTCGCGTATCCAAAGAGATGATGATCCGGAGAAAATTCTGCTGAAGGCTGCAGTCACTGCGCTTCGTCGTCTCATTCAAGTTCAGCGTTCGTACTCCCTTGAAGTCATATCAACTCCGACATTGACAATCGATATTTTTTTTAGAATCAAAGATGGACAAAATGGATGCTGACCTTGCTATGTTCAGGAGGGCTTTCAACCAGAGGGTGTTGTACTTCCGACAGCTGCAGGAAATATCGGATTCCGTCGCAGAAGTGGAGTACGAAGGCACTCGAGAGGAAGCTCTAGAGGAAACTCGTAAAGAGATTGCTGACCTTGAAAACAAGGTCAAGACGAACCATGCACGTCAACGATACTTGGAGAACCTGGCAAGCAGAGAAGAGGAGGATGAAGACGAGAACTGTTGTATCCTTTGTCGATGTGAATTCGAACGAGGCTTCATCACAACTTGGTGTGTCGTTTTGCTTCATGCACGTTAATATGGGACTCACGCTGTTCTGTAGCGCACATGTCTTCTGCGAAGGATGTATGAAAGCTTGGACTCAAAGAAAGGAAGGAAAGTCTTGTCCTGTCTGTCGGTAAGCATTGTGATTTGGATCAACATATAACCCCCACCAATATGCCTGCGCAGGGTTCCCATTGCCCCAGATACCTTACAGCGTTTCACATTGAGTGGCGGCCCGCCGCCACCAAAGATAGTCAACGTCAATGGGGAAATAGTGCCGCGAAGTCGACGGAAAATTGAATACAACATGATTGGTATGCGTACTGTCGTGCCGCATAACGTTCCGTTCCCCCTCACACTCATATGCAGACCAAAACCTTTTCAACGAGATCCAGAAGATCGACGCGTTCGGTGACTTCGGTAACAAGATCCAGAGTCTCGTGCGCCATCTCCTATACCTACAGCAGAACGAGCCCGGGTCGAAGAGCATCGTTTTCTCCGCTTGGGCGGATTCTCTGATGAGTACGTCTACCTACTATTACAACTCTTCCTTTCAGTCATTGACCCGGCATTGTTAGTCATCCAGCGAGCTCTCGATGAGAATGGTATGTTTCGCAGAGTACAATTAACCTGTTCATAGCCTGACGGCATCCAGGTATCGGTTCCATCCGTATCGATCGTGGTGCCGGCTCAGTCAAAGGAGGTGGGGGCCCCGTTAAGAAGTTCAAGACAAATCCGGATCTCTTAGTCCTCCTGCTTCACGGGTGGGTGCGCAGTCTCTACATAACGACCAGCCTATTCACGTCACTACCCATAGCGAACGCGAGAATGCTGGTCTGAACATCACCTGTGCATCGCGGGTCTTCCTTTTGGAGAGTGTAGTTCATCACGGTTTTGAAGTGCAAGGTAATTAGTTGGGCCTCATCAAGCGATTGCTCTGAAGCTCACTTGCGTGCCTCCAGCCATCGCACGTATTGACAGAATGGGTCAGACGCGCCCAACGGAAGGTAATGACTCAATGCCTTCCTTTCGTGCCTCTTGCTAACGTCTTTCCGATACATAGTCTATTGCTATTATGCCGAAGAGACTGTGGAACGGAACATTCTCGATCTAGCTGCAAGGCAAGGCCTCTCGCTCTATACCAAGGACAACGCGAAAGGCAGTCTCAATTCCACCTTTGGAAACAAAATCGAGAAGGAGGTCATCGAGGCACCAAAGAAGAACGCAGGCAAGAACCAGAAGGGCGATTTCATCCAAAAGTAGGTAGCCTCCCGCATCAGGACGCTGATACTGACGTCTTTACTTCTTTGCCTTACCAGAACCGATGATATGCTAGCCGTTCTCTTCCCTCACATGTACGAGGACCCTGAGTACCTCATAGACTCTGAGGATCAGGATGCGGTTATGGAGGACATGACGAACGTTGCCGACCACCAGTCGCCGCGCCGTACGATGAACAAGCAGCAGCATGTCAATGCGGCTGCAGGTCCGTCACGTCTTCGATGATAGTAAACGTTGAGGCAGGAACATGGCATGTATGGTTTATGGTGTATATAGATGACGATATATTCGAAATGTGTGCATAGGCCGCGGAAGTCGAGGCACGAGAAGAGCTCAGATTTGGTTGCAGCTGACTACGATGACACCCTTCGTTGCGAACCGTGGTCATCAGTTCATTGCAGTTGGCATTGAAGGTGTCGGTGGAACTCACGTTGTTCGCCCCCTGGCAACACATGGGTTTCTCGGTACACTGGGACGCAACAATGTTGATGCACCTCAAGCCGAGTATGTCGCCGTTCTTAATCTCGTTTGAACTGAGGGTGATGCCTTCTCGTTTGCACATATCGATGATGGACTGACGGTTGGCCTGTGGATGTCCATTCGTCAGTACGACGTCCATGCGAGTCACATACAAGGAGCTCTTCTTACATCAGTGACGGTCGTCGAATCTTGGCAGCACTGTTGCTGCGAGGTAGAGCAAGTCGGGTCTGTTTGAACGCCCTACGCGGTCGTGGAGTATGGTCAGACAAAGTCCGGAAGGACCAGCGACAACGCAGCAGTGGCTTACAGGCAAGGCCAACGCGATATTAGCGATGGAGAGGGCAACGAGAGCGAAGTTGAGAATTGGGGCGAACATTGCGACGATTCGAGATGCTGTTTGGGCTGGTGAATGGGCTGCTTTCTGTTGAGCTCTTATACTCGAGGATGTGAGGATGACGCACTAGCGATGAGAGGGCAAAAGGTACGCTTTGAGAGTTCCTATCGGCGTGAATGAGATCATACGAGGCTAGAAGAACTTCATCCATCTGTAAGTCCGGACTACTCTCCTCCATTCGGTTCCTTACCCCTTGTATGAGGATGGTATTTTGTACTTCGGATATCGCACCTCCTGAGTCATTTGAGCAAACCGGATGGCTTTACATCCTTGTGAGGAAGGGGTAGCAGACGAGTGGGCCATGGTGGCGGGGCGCAAGATACAGGAACCCATTGAACCTCAGCGCTCATTTATAGAACCGGTACCGTCCTCAAACCTCCTTGGAATGTCAGTGGCAGGCTGGAGCTCTCCAAATTGGGCGCGGCGCCTCGACTATTCACATATCCCTAGCTGTGGCTATATTTTCGTTGGGAAACTCTTCTGGTATAGAACAGCTCCTTGAGAGAGCTCCAGCAGAAGTTCAATCGCTGGCTCTGGCGTTGTACTGTAGTATACCCTTGAAGGATTTTTGCGATGGGAAGAAAATACCTGAATAGAAGGTGAAAGCTGACCGACAAGATAGGGCGTCGAGGTTACGCGTCCATAGTTGTGACACAATGAGGAACATTTGCCACCGGAGCCAGCGCGCTCGGAGCGCTCTGGCACAATGTCAACCGTGCGGCGGTGCACCCCTGGTTTCTTCACATCCACTACTTACCGACAGTATTCAGTGCTCAACGCACACGAAAGTCATTTTGTATATTTAATCAGGCTTCTCGAGCTTTAGTGAGTCTTTCTGCTTGGTTTGCTAGTCTCTGTTGAGTCTTGACCTTTACAAAGCGTTACAATAGCCTTGGCAAGTTGCTCATGGACACGCAGGCAGAAATCCTCAAGCTAGAAGAGGCCATCTCCCGAAATCGCTCAGAGTACCAGAAGCTCATAGTAAGGCATGCAGAGCTCAAAAATTCACTATCACCTCTTTACCATCTTCCCCTCGAAATTCTGCTTCTTATCCTCGAGATCGCATACGATATGCATGAGACATGTTCCCTCACCGACCGATCTACACCGCTCTGGATACTCTCGCAGACATGCAAACGATGGAGAAGCGCAGCTGCACTATGGAAACGCTTTGATTTCAACGACTCGGAAGGGTCTCTTCCCAAGCTTCTTCCCAAGGATCCCATATCAATAGCGAAGGCCTGGCTTGCGAGATCCAACTCGCCGCTCAAAGGCGAGGTCTGTCTTAGAGGAGTGGACTGGACCAGAAATGAAGGAGTGTACTGGGTCGGGGAGGAAATCCTGACATTGCTTGGGAATGAATGTCACCGTTGGCAAGAACTATCCCTTCAGATACGTAACCGATATCTCTATTACACCTTCGCGACAAGAGGAGAGTTATTCCCTTTGTTGCAAAAATTGGAGGTCGTGGTAGTGCTCGAAGACGAGACGGACGAAGAAGAAATGGACGATGTCATTTTTCCAGCTATCCTTGAATCAGAATCACTACAAGCTCCCAACCTGACACACGCATCGATGTCCGTTTTCGCCATTTCCGGGTATACGCCGATCATATCAACGATTCCTCTACCCTGGCATCAGCTCACTCACTACAGCTGCGGTCACAATCTCGACGAGGGATTTTTCGCGATCGTCCCAAAGTTAGTGAAACTACAATCGTTGGTGTTTCAACTCGAAGACTATCAGTCACCAAACTTCCGGGACGCACCACATGGGACATTACTCAACTTGCGTTCGGTCGAGTGCAACACTGAGAGCGTGCACACTGCTGTCGCTCTCATGAGTAAGGTCACACTTCCGGTCGTTGAAAAGGTTGTCCTTCACTTCCTTTATCCGGAAACCCTGCAGTCCGACGAAGGGGTAGTAGACTCCCTTGGGCAAGCGATCGCTTCCCTCCAACATAGGAGCTCTTGTCGGATCCAGGAGTTGTCAATCAATATCGAAGCCTTTACTTCCCCAAAATCTCGTCGACTCTCCCTTCCCACCGTCCGTATTCTACGTCTCTATTATTCTCAGTTTGGCTTCACGCATTCTGGGCTCATTATTATGCAAAAAGCCTTGGAGGCGTTGCGGAGCACCACCCTATATCCCCGTTTGACTACATTATACATCGCAGTATACTCCGGTGAGGGCTTCCACAACTTAATCCCTGCTCTCGTGGAGGTAGTTGAAGCAAGGCGAGCGAAGGCTAGCTCTACCGACGATCAGCTTGCGAGTATTCAGATTGAGGCGGAGTACTCGCGGAGTTTTGAGATCCCCACTTATTTGCCCGCCTACCAACGCCTCCTCGAGCTGCAGCGGGAAGGTCTTGAACTTTCGGGGGGTTGCTTTTCCAGCCGGTGACGCAAAACCAAACCTAGAGGAATCGGTATAGTGTAAGATGAAACTCTTGGTGGGGATCGCATTAGTTGAAGCTTACCGGCGTATTGACGCACCACTAGGATGTAGGATCAGATAAGGAAAGTTAGTGTCAGTAGTTTATCGGTGGCGTATCTTGATACAGACCATGTATTTGAATTGTGCGTATTGACTCTGTAAGACTGCCGTTTGAGCTGGTTTCTGTTCAACGACTCACGAAGCTAAGACTTCAGAATCCATCTGCAAGTTCGAATTATCTCGGTGGTTCCATTCGGTTGATTACCTCTTACATTGGGAGAGGGCAGAGACTCTGTGCTTCGGATGTCGGTTATACTGTATACATTCCTGCGATGAGGCATTTGACGAGGAAACCGCGATGTCGAGATACAAGCATGCTCGGCGATTGCCGAATGTATTTGGTGTAATTGAGTACATCTACAGGCTACGATGCAAACGTTCAACGGCTTCGAGCCAAACCCTCAGCTCAGCTCCCCAACCTCCAATACGCCTCAACTTTTGCTGAATGGATGGTACAGAACCCACATCCCCAATACCCGCCATCTGCTCACTCCAAAATCTACGTTTTTGCCAGTGGTTAGTGAAGCAATACAAGAGTATGCTGTCTTTGGAGAAGAACGCTTCCTGCCAAGATTCTTTGCATCCTGGACTGCAGGACTCTTCAAACCGGAATAGACGAAGGAATGTCCGGAGAATGACCCGAGGAAAATAGAGCAACAATGGCGGATCCAGCCCTGTAGGAAGCGGAAGTGAGTAACTCACTAACAGCGTTGAGTTTTGACGGTATTCCTAACATATTATGTCCGTTGCCTGCTCAGAAACTATACCGGCACCCATCTTTCGATATTCACCGTCTATGATCCAGCCATTCTCGTTCTCGTTCAAGATTTTCTCAACCTTGGCGCGAAATTGGTCTGGTGGTGTCTCCTTCCACCCTGGTTCCCAGAAATATCTATCCAAAGAGAAATGCGGGATTCCCAGGATGGAGGAAAGCCGTGCTCCGACGGTAGTCTGGGCTTTCAGGTTGAACGAGTCACCGTCGACGAAAAATGGAACCGAAAACTTGCCTTTCCGGTTCCTACTGCTTCTGAGTATGCATTGCTCAGATAACAGTGCCACTCTGAAGACGCACCGGAATTTCCAACGATGTGGATCCTATAGTTTCCTTTGCCATCGCCAACTAGAGCATGGGGGTTCATGACAAGGACCGGAAAAACGATGTCAGCACAGCATCGTTCATTTCTTATCTCTTATTTCAATGGCTTTAACGGCTCCGTCAATAGACATGACTCGTCCATCTGAATTGACGTCGGGTACTTTGGCATACCATGTTGCACTATTGCCATGACTCATTTGACACCGTTTTAGAACAACGCTGGGCGGTCCCGCCCGAGCATCTATTTTGGCGGGGAAGACCGGGGCTAGCACTGGCAGACCAAAGCACCTACTCAAGCACGCCAAAACGCAGGCAGCTATTTCTACACCTCACTCCGGACGACGGCAGCCCCGAGGGGAAAGAAGGGGTAAAGGCAATGGCCCAGGAAGACTGGGAGGTAGACGGCGTAAGGGAGTTGGGTCGAGCAATGGCTCAAGCGCTCACATTCAAAAGCTGATCATATCGGATGCTCGTGAATCAAGAACCTGGTGTCTCAGACCCGGAGCTCACGCCCAACTGCTCGCTGGGCCGGGCCTGAGCGCTGAAGTCTACTGAGAATGAGCGTCTGCTCAGCAAGGCCGCGTAGTACGTGTGAACGTTGGTATCACTTCACGATCACCATGTCCTCGATACATCCTCTGCCTCCCGAGCTGCTCTCTTCCATCCTCAACTTCGCTGCGAGAGGCAATGGAGGTTTTACAAAGGACGTGATACGGAGCTGGGCACTTTAATGGTTGGCAGTCTCTTTGATGACTACGAAGGTAAACAGGCTATGGCCGGCGAGTTCTCAGATATGGCGTACAAATGGGTATTGTCAATGAACTATTTAGTACAGGTCAATCTGTGAAACCTTAAGGCGAGATACCGAAGTATATGACAATACGGTGGTGTCAAGACAGGGAAGAGTGGGTTGGATTAAAGTCTGCTAGTCGGGGGAGTCGGTTAGGGTGTACGACCTTGTACCAGGCTTTGGTAGGTATTCTTTTTGGGCCTCATTCCAACGAAATACGTGACCCGACGGGGGGAGGAGGGTTCGATCATCAAATGTGGTGCGATGAATAGCAACGGAGCGGTCGCGGGGGATCGTTGTTCCACGGACTGGGTCGTACCTTCCGTTCCTAAGGCCGGGCGACGAGTTGTATTCGTACGCGTCTCGGATGTCTTTATACAGGCCCCCAGTCCCAAAGTTGTCGGTCGCCTCAAAGGATACTCGACATAATGGCATCTCGAGTGAAGTTCGTGTACGCCACGAAGAACTCGTCGTAGGAGGTACCATAGGTAAAAAATTATTGCCCCGTTGCGGTTCTGTCTGTAAGACGAGTGCCGGTACACCCTTTGTAGTCTGCCAATTTTCAAATCCGTGAGAGTTCACACCCGGACGTGCACGACTTGGTTGTGACCGCGTGGGGTTATAGAAAGGGACAGGTGGCGGAAGTACGGCGCCACTGGTTAATGGCTGAGTCCAGCTCTGTGTTATGGAGGTGCCCGCTGGTGATTCGAAAGGGAGAGGGGGTCTGAGGGTCCAAGATGAATCCGAGCCGCGTTGGGTGGGCAGTCCAGAAGAAGTGAAGGTCCGCGGACGTCCCGTAAATGTCGGGCTCGAAGAGTAAGCAACGTCGTAGGGTTGAATGGCATGGGAACGGCTGGTAACTGACGGTAGATGACGTCTTGGAAAAGAAGAAAAGTCTGGTTGTGAGTTGAAGTTGTTGTTTGCAGGCGAAGAGAGGAGAAAGCTGGGCTCTAGATGAGTCGACTCAATCCGAGGTGACCCTCCTGAGTAAGCTTGAGGTATCTGTGGGGCTATCCCTACGTATTTTGGGCTAGAAACATTTGATGTGGAAGCATCATGATCATCATGGTGTTTGAACCTTGATTTCTTTTGGCCGCGAGCCCTTTGTCGTTGATTCTGGAAGAGGAGTTCTATGAGAACATTAGAGACGACGAGACATTCCTGACTGACTTGAAACCAGATCTGTGAATGCCAGTTAAGATTGACTATCTTCAGAATGAACGATGTTATCGCGTACCTGTACACTCCGGGCGCTGAGTCCAATCGCACGTCCAGCCTCTTCCTTCGCTGCTTTTGACGGGAACAGAGACTGGTAGTAATCGGATGAGTACGGAGTGGAAGGGTATCAAAACTCGGGGCTACCTGAGCCAAAAGCTCACGAAGAACTCTAGTCTGGTGAGGCGTGATGACTGTCCGTGTCTGTTTCATCTTCTGGGAGCCCGAGGCAGCCTGATTGCGTGGTCGCTTCGGATGAGAGATGGTTCTGGGCTTGTATGCATCTTCAAACGTCCATTGAGACGCTGGAGAAGGATTTGAGCCTTGGTCGCTGCGGCCTTCAAATACAGCTGGCTGTCTTGGGTAACCCCGCCACATGTAGGCTCTTCGAAGCTCCGTGGACGTCTTGTGTTTGACCGTTGTGATCCAAGGGGCTCCAGTCATCCGTGGACTTGTGATGAATGGTAGTCACTGCATAAGCGATGGGGATCAGCCCATTGTGAACTTGTATGATGAGGAATGGTGTACTTACCCGTAAAGGTCGTAGTCCGAGTATTTTCAAGGTGCCGTGCACGTTGGCGATATTTTGGAGTTGCAGCTCAGTGGTGAAGCTTGAGGTACGAGTCGCGTTAGATGATGTGGTGAGTCAGAAGTAGGCGGTTGTGGAACGCACACCAACCGAGGAAACCCAAAGATCGCAAACGTGTGGGAGTTTGATATGCGCGCGCTTCGTACGTTTGCTCGTGACGGGAGGCCTCTTTTCATTGTTTTGGCCTTCGCTTCTTCATGAATCTATTTGAGATTGAGTATCACTCTGAAAACGGCGACGGGCGTCAAAGTATGGTACTACGATTATAATTGTCGTTTTGCAAAACTACTTACCCGTCGATTCTTGAATGTGCACGTTTTCACATCAGTGGCCTTTGGGCCCAGGTGGACGCTAGCAAGGTTCTAAGAAACAGAGGTTTACCCATAAGCTATATTGAGAATTTTTTGGGGCCATCGTCTTCAGTTAGTACGGTTGGGGGTTTCCCTCATGACGAGTCAACTAGTAAACAGGCTGTATATGACCCGTTGGCAAATTGTCAGATTCGACTCGTCATGACACTGAGCTCAGCAGAGGCTCAGGAAAGGTCAATCTATTCCGTCCAGCGTTGAGATGGGGGGGGGGGGGGGGCCCCACGCCCACCCAGTGAGCTGTTATGCACAAGAACGATGCCTGAGTTCAAGTTGAAATCTGAACCTGAGGCTGCGACATCGCGGGAAATTTCGAACGACCCACATCTCCTAAAACTCCGCTCGGGAATCCCCGAGAGCCACTAACGGCGTAAGTACTCCTTGCCTCGAAACCACCATGCACACACAACGGTCAGATTGCTATACTCAATCTACCTCCACTGATGGCAACCTCGAAGAAGAACTCGAGTAACGCAACACCTACACTCTGGGTGATTTATTCCACATGTGCATTTTCTCTTCTCAAATGATGTGTTGCCGCCGCTAACTCGCTCACAAACGGGCTTAGCTGTTTGCTCTGATTCAGGGCAGCGCCCATCTGGATCATTCCGAGCAGCCCGATTAGTTTAATGACTCAGAAGTGTCAGTAATCAGCACGTTTCTCCCAGCTGACCACCATGTCCTCAACATTCCCTCTCCCGCCCGAGCTACTGGTTGTCGTTCTCGATTTTGTCGCAAGGAACGATGGAGGTGAACGAGGCACGATTATGAAATGTGCACTCGTCTCACGATTATGGTGCACCATCTCTAGGTGTTATATCTTCCGAACAATCGAAATTGCACTCTCTAGAGACGAGACAAGGGAATGGGCTGCCCGATGTCGGGAATCGCCTTATCTTGTGCCGTTCATATCTCACCTCACTTTGACTGGCCACCGGTGGCCCGAAGACTCTGAAGACTCTGATAGGTCGGATCATAACTACGACGGGGGAGCCTGGGAGGTGGATGACGCAGAAGAGTTGGGGCGAGAGATGGCTCATGTCCAAAGTCTGACTCTGAAGATGCTGGCGGGGAACTCAGAGATCGAGGACTTGGCACCTCATCTCGCTTTTCTCAAGCAAGTGGGATCGGCCGTAGGAGGCATTCAGTCGATCCAGCTCGACAATGTCAATTTTGATGAACCTGAGCATCTCTTCATCTACCTATCCAGTATCGCCGGGAAACCCTCCAATCTCTCCATAAAATCTGCTGGGGCTTTGACCTGGGACGGCGATACTGATGTGTACCGTAATGACGGTTATGTCAATCACCCTGGAACCACCCAGCCTCCCTGGTCATTACGTTCATTGGTTCTTCACAACACCGAGCTCAGACGGGACGTTCTTTTGTGGCTCTTGAGCTCGGCTGTGGACCTTTCGGGCTTGCAGTCGCTGGTTCTGGCTGCAATTTGGGGCGAAATCGGATTCTCGGACTACGACGAGTACATCGCTCCAGCGGTCCCGGAGTCACTATTTGAGAGGTTGATTGTTGCTGTCGGTTCGTCTCTTCGGCATTTAACATTGGGGTCATACAGGCAAAGAGCCGTTGGTGAGATATACTCATTGAAGTGATGTGGCGCACTGACTCCGAATTGCCAGGATTCTCTTCTTCCCTACTTCGTTACTTTCGTCACCTCCATGAGCTGAAGCAAATTGTTCTTATATCTGGCATATCAGGACGACGTGTAGGTCTCAGTCATACTAAAGCGCTCTCCCAAGCCATCGCCCTCCTTCCTGGAATACGGGGGCATTCAGCTCTCGAGGAGATAGTTTTAGCCTTCGATATTGACCTGGCAACCGCCCCAGAAACAGAAGAACTGCAGAGTCTGGAGGAATGGGATTTTCTCGACAGAGAAATGGATGCATTAGCCGACTCGGTACCCGCATTCCGCCGGCTTTTCCTCCTCTTGGAGATCACATCGATCTACTCAGAGATGGCACAGTCGCGAGAGTCCAGAAACGCATCTTCTGATATGGTGGTGAATATCATACATGGAGCAATGCCTCGCTTGTCGGCTCGGGGATTATTGGCTGTTCGGGCAGAACGTGTAAGTTGTTCAGGCCATAGATTCCTTTTCTCCCGTTCACGAATTCAATTTCTAGTCTTGGTCCGGAGATCGTGTCAAATTACTATACCACCAG
>JANHQD010001095.1:0-39501 GCA_024721195.1 Marasmius sp. AFHP31
GTACCGAGACAATACCACGACAGCTCTGCATCCTCAAGATGGGAATAGCTTTGCGGTTGTTTATAATCTCACGACCTCCGATGAACAGAAGAGAAGGATATCCGAGGGCCTCACGCAGAATTGGAACGATATTGGGCCTGTTACTCCGGAGTTGAAGGATACAATTAGTCTTTTTGTCTCTTCATGGGAGGTCAGTCGCTGTAGGTCCTTTAATCATGGGGTACTGATGAATAGGTTCATACGTAGCTCAACGCTCACTTCGAAGCTGGAGAGCCCGATCGGGCGTTGGATCTTGTTCGCCGGCTCTGGGGATACTCACTTGACGGGCCGAACATGGGCGGGACAACGATTGTGGAAGGGCTGTCGGCAAATGGATCGTTGTAGTAAGTAGGTCTTCAATCTCATTGTATGAGGACTCGTACTAACTTACACGGTCGCGTCACAGCTACCGAAGCCAAGCGGGTTACAACTACGACTCGGCCTATACCTCCCTTGCGCATTCTTGGTCGACGGGTCCTACTCACCTGCTTATTAATCGGCTCTTGGGGCTGAGAATTATCTCGAGTCAAGGACAAGAGTGGGAGATGCTCCCGAGCGTTCCTACAGATCCGCGGGAGCGATTGACAGAGGTGAAAGGCGGGTTCGAGACGAAGTTAGGGATGTTTGAGGGGGAGTGGAAGATAACGGCGGGAGGTGTCATCCAGATCAAGGTCAAAGCTCCGGTGGGTACGAAAGGAAAGATTGGATTGAGAAAGAGTCATTTCGGAGGCAGGGTTGCGGAAGTGAGTGGGAATGGGGAATGGACGAAGATAGCATTGGAGCGGGGGTAACCTGGCCCTTTCAATGTGAATCGATACTGGAACTTCCCTCAATTTCACGCCGCTCAAATCAGACGTAAAGTTTAGGAACAACACGACGTCATAAATCCATAAATAAAAAGTAACAAACGATATCCGTGCCAAAAAGTTCGTCGTCAATCATACTGATTAATTACTGTAAGGTCCGTAAACACTGCTCCTCCACTGTCATTGATCACAAACTGGAAGGCCACCCATTTACTCGGTCCTCTTGTCAACAGAGTAGCGGTGGAACGCATCAGCGCGGTTGCAGTCGGTGAATGTGAAGTCGCTCGCGTCCAAGCAGAGACCGGACGCCTTTGACTTGACCATACAACCGCTCGCGACCGAGAGGCTGAAGCCATTTGCGTCGCAGATGTTGCAGTCGACTTCGAAGAGTTGGTCACTAGAAGAGATGGAACATGAGTTAGTATGTATATTGAGGAAGAGGTAAGAACACATACTCATTGGCTCCGGAGGTGGACACAGCTCCAAACTCGAGTTTGTCGTCGACAACTGTGGCGGTCTGGCTCCAGTCGGTGGGGCTCCTAAAGTTGAAAAATGAGGTTAGTACCAAAGCAAATAACGATGAGCGTCAGGACTCACTTCAACAGGAAGTTGGAGGGGAAGTTTCCGTCTTGTTCGAGACGGTAGATGTGGGTCTCCCCGATGGTGATCTTCCTTCCGTCAAAGTCCGAAGCAAACTGGACGGTGTCTCCCCTGGCATTAGGAGTGCAGGTTTCGTCACGTTTCATTGGGATCGCTGAGGCGGAGACGGAGAGGAGGATGGAGGCGACGACGAAGAGCATGGAGAACATCGTGAGGAAATAGGAATAGGAAGCAACGACTCTGGAGCGGTAAACAAACGTGAGAGTGAGAATGATCAGATCTCGGTGAAGAGAGAAAAAGTGATCAAGTGAGACACTGAGTGGAAGGAGAAGTGAGGAAAGGGAAAAGAAATTCGAGACCTTTTATGGGGACTTCAGCCACCTGCAGCCCCGCAGGGCTGTTTGCCGCTCGTCTCGGGACCTTCAATCTGAGACGCCGAGATACCAGTTTCTCAGGATTTCAAATTGACTGTGTATCGCCCCCCTTTACCAGAGTACCTTGGAGCTGCACAGTATAACATGGTGACCCTGCGGCCAATCACCGGGGACTCCTTCGGAAGCGAGGAGTCGAGAGGCCAAGAAAGCATGCACACCGCAATACTGCCTCAAGAAAGCTCAGGTTTCGACGCCAGGTTGACTCTGATTTAATGGCTCGGGTTGGACGGTTCATTTATGTCGGAAACTTCTGGCCGTTCATAGCTTCCCAGCGCTCATATACGCCGCACAGCTCAGTGTCTTAGTGCAAAATGTGCTTCAAAGAACTGTGCTCTGGACTCTGGACCTCAAAGGCCAGAGTCCAATCTCCCCATCTGGAGGACTGCTGCTCTCGGATGATTACACTTGCTATAGATCTCACACACTGTTATAAAATCAATCCGATGTGGTGTAGTGGCTAACATTGCTGTCTTTCAACTCGAGTGTGGGTGTCAGAGCACAGCAGCCCGGGGTTCGATTCCCCGCATCGGAATGAAGTAATACGATGATTACTTTTTTATTGCCTTTCATTTATTCTTCCTTCCGCTTCCTCTACTCGATGATATTTAGACTCTGCTCATCGCTGAGACCAGGAATGGGAGCTGCCATTACGATTCGACCCAGCCTGATGTCGGTCTGGGCATCCGCAAGGCCGCCGCCCGGGTCTGATACTATCGACTTGAACTTTGAACATGACCACCATCATCGATAACAAATCAACTCAGACTGCGCACATTTCAGCAGCATCCCATATGACAGCTACCGCAGCAAGACGAAGCAGTACTGCGGCGAAGAAATAGGTCATTGAAATCGAAGGTCGGGCTTTGAGCGTGAGTTCACAACTTTATCATCTTCATCGTCTGACTGGTTTCGTTTGCCATAAAAGCATGAGAATGAGGGCTAGAAGAAACTCAAAAAATGTCCAGAGAACATATTCTACGTTCACCTCTCAGTCTTGAAGACGACTCTTGGAATTTTCAAGTCCCTGCAGCGTTGTTACAGTCACCAAATCCCAAAAGAAATCGAGCGGGAGAAGTCACTATATCTGGGAAATGCATTCGTTTTACCATCGACAAGCTCGTTATCCAAGTTGCCAAATTTCCTTACAATCGTATTCTGCACACGGATGACCCTTCAAAGTTCATTTTATGTTCGTTTGGCGACCTGCGGTTCCCAGAAACGCCGTTGAGGGTGACCGGAGAGTATATTATGAAGGTTATGAGGGAGGGCTTGTGGTTGAATGGAGTGCAGTACAGGTTCTATGGCCATAGCAATAGCCAATTGGTGAGTCCTTTTGATTCAATGCAAGCTATTAGCTTCTAACGTTCACTTGTAGAGAAGTCGAAGCTGTTTTTTACGCGAAGCTCACAATGATCAAGAGCTCGACAACAGAATCTATGCTATGGGTGACTTTGGGAGAATAATGAACGTTGCGAAACGTATGTGTCACTTAGTGAACTTATTCACCTTCCTATTGACCAGAACGTGCTACCTAGGTGCCAAACGGATAGGATTGCTGTTTTCTGAGGCACAAGTCGACTTTCAGCTGGATCCTCAACGCATTGCCGACATTCCTGATATCAAAATGGGAGACGAACTGTTCTCGGACGGTTGTGGACTAATGTCTAAGAGGCTCGCCGTTCTAGTCGCGAAAAACAAGAGGATAATATTCCGTGAAGTTCGCTATACACCTTGCGTCTTCCAAATTCGGTATGTCTCTACTTAATATCAACCGTGTACTTGCTTTACTGAGAGATGACCAGATACCTCGGTTACAAGGGTGTTCTGATGCTCCATCCACCTCTCGACGCTCCCAATCAGCCCCTCGCCCAATTCCGGAAGAGCATGAAGAAATTCAACACTACTACGAACACGACTTTCTCTGTAGTCGACTATTCCCGACCCTACGCATTCGGAAGACTCAACAACGACGTTATCGTCCTCTTATCCAGCCTCGGGATTACCAACGAAAAGCTCATCGCCAAACAACAAGAATACCATACCTGGATTACCGAAGCGTCCTCCGACCCTGTCAAAGCGTTCACCTTCCTCTCTTCGATGGAAGACTACGCTCTCGCGGAGAAGGTGTTGCTTAACGGACTTGACGATCCGGAAGTCCAACGGGGGGTCAGAAGCAAGCAGGCGAAAGAAGTGGCGAGTTTCAAGGGAGAGAAGAACGGAAAGAATCGGGCGAGGATGATCGTACACAAGTCGAGGTTGTTGTTTGGGGTATGTGATCCGTTTGGTGTATTGAAGGAGGGGGAGGTGCATATACGGATTACGGTTGCGAGGAAGGGAGCTTCGACGCCGATACACGGGGATGTCTTGGTGGTTAGAAATCCGTGTTTGCATCCTGGTCAGTGCGAATACGAGTCCGTATTATTTGGTTTAATGTTGACGCACCATAGGTGACTGCCTGAAACTCCGAGCGGCGAGCTACGACAAGTTGTCGCACCTGGTTGACTGTATCGTGTTCGCGTCCGTTGCTAAGCCAGGGAGACATGCTGCTCCTTCAATGAGTAGTGGAGGAGATTTGGATGGTACGCCTGCCTACAGGAGACTTCTTGTATACCTTACTGATGCACTTCCCTAGGTGACAGGTACTTTGTGTGCTGGGATCCGGATCTCGTACCCTCCGTCGTCGCTGAGGTGACTCCTTTTCTTCTTGATCATCTCCAGCCGGCTCACGTTCACCTCTAGTCTTATGACTACCCTCCCAACAGAGAGCGTGCCAGCAGGGGAGTCTCCCGTCAAGATATGGCAAATCACTTTGCTTCTTACAACAAGTACGTCCCCTCGTTGGAAATGGATAGTATAGTATCTCTGACCTTAACTCACCTCAGTGCCGGATTAGCTCGAGTTGCTGCCCTACATACGCGATGGGTTCCTGCCACTCCAAAAGGGGCTCTGTCTTCGCAATGTCAAGAGCTCAACGCTCTACACTCCCAAGCTGTTGATGGTGCCTCCGTCAAGATTCCAGACCATCTAGCCTCCCCGCCTCCTCGTCCTGAGGGCTCAGAACCCTTTGTCCTCGACGCCCTCGCAGAGCACGCCAAAGCATTCGCCGAACAATACGCTCAAACAGAGCCAGTACGAACCGACCTCATTACGACTCATGATCGCGACTACACAACCTCCGCCGATCTGACACAAGAAGACAGAGAACGTCTTCTCTTCAACCTTTTACAGAGCCACCAAAACAGTGTCTCCGAATACGAGCTCTTCACCCTCGTATGGTCATTCACTCGCAAATACCGCATCCCCCTTGATCCTTTCCTCGCTCACTTCGATTTCAGCGCGTTCACAGCACAGCAGAAACATGCGATTCTTAGTGTTCTCAGTACGGATTTGAGCATCAAAGTGGACGAGAGAGTCGTATGGAATTCGTTGTTCAGGTCGGATATCTTGAGTCAGAGGGAGCTGTATCAGAGGTGTTTGGATCATCCATTCAAGATGCAGAGATTGTATTCATCGAAGGCGAATGGGATGACGACGTTTTTTGAGTATTTGAGGATGGCTACACAGGATTATACGAGGAAGGTTCTGATTTTGAAGGTGTGTTTTTCTGCTCGCTTTATGCCGTATACTGAGCGATGAGTGTTCTTGTACAGACAGACGATCGGTTCTCGGTGGGCATCTTCATGCGTGGGGATATACCGTGGGACGAAGATCCGGTTGTCGGGCCCAATGTTGTTGTTTGTTCGTTCCTGCCGCAGACGACGGATGCCCTGTCGACGTATCGTCCTTGTACGGTGGATTATAGGCTTCATTGCGGGGACAATGTGTTCCAGCTATACGACAAGCTGCGGGGGAATACGTTCGTCTTTCTGACGAAACCGCCGAAGGCATCAGGTGCCGAGTTGGCTGCGAGTATTGCGTTGCAGAAGTTCTCCGCTAGGGTTCAGAAGGTATGATTCCTTGCTCATCTTCTCGTCTACTGCGCTGCTGATGTTTTGTGCAGCAACTGGGTCGTTTGAATCGTCAACCTGTGACAGGGATTGAGATACATGTCGTGTCGAATCGCGATAGGGTATCTCACCAACTTTTCGATCTGTGGTTCGAACAGTAGGTCACGCCGTATTTCAACGATCGCCCCAATGCTGAACCTCTTTCACCATCAGTGTTCCTACCGAAACCTACGTACGAAGGTTCGAACGCGAACGAACTTCTTACACTCTGAACGACATCTCTCAAGTCAAATGGGCTCGGTATCCTCCGTGGATGAAGGATGTATTCGTTCCCAAACGTAACGAAGAAAGAATCAGAGCCCTTCTGACTGACAAGCCCCTTACCGACCTCGACAAGTGCATGGAGCTCAGCCTGACCTACCATGCCGAAGACGAACTATTCTGGATCTTCAGCCTCGTTGTATCACGGGACCACCCCCTCCCTCGAGAATGGATATCCAACTGGATGGACGCTCATCCACCCCTCGCGTTCGTCTTACTCAAGATACATCCCCCATACGAAGAGATGAAGCGCCTCCCAGCCATCACTCGCCCTTTCCGTTTCCACATCCTCCAGAACGTTATTCGCTCCACTAATCTTCTTGGTATCGCTTCGTTGGTCGCTCTCGAGAAACTAGCAGGGAGTATCGCCGAGATGCCTGTCGAAGAGTATTTTAACCTCCTATGGTTGGCTGCTCAATCTGTACGGGCGCCACAGCTCGTCCAAGAGACTCTTTTCGTGCTCAACGACTGCCGAGCCTTCTCTGCTCCCAACGATGATCCCGACTCTACTTCAGGCGGCCATTCTTCGGCGTTACGATATGGCCACCTGCACGCTTTGGGAATCGTGATAGATAGGGCAGATGAAGCGGCAGATGAATGTCCTTGTGACGATACTGGGAAACCCCGGAAACAGAGAACACCGCCTACTCAGACGAGGTTACAGAGGGTCGAAGGGCATCCTAACCAGGTCAAGGCTACGATTCGGGTGGATGCAAGGACGAGTGTTAGGCTTCATTCGCATGTGAGATTGCAGGCTGCTTCGAAGCCTGAGAGAGGGTGGGTTGCTCCGATTGTGTTAGATGGGGTGGTGATTATGTCGCTGAAGGGGGAGTTGAAAGTCGATCTGATGCATCCGCCGCCGCCGGAAATGGATCCGGTGCCGTTACCACCATTGCCAGAGGTGGCGGAGGATGTCCAGGTGCAGGAGGAAGAAGAGGAAGGGGAACCAAAATCGTTGCTGGATTGGAATCTGTATGACGCTGGTAGCACTGGTACGCCCATCACTACTGAGTGTTATTTCTACCTATGCTGAGGACCTTCCTCGTCACCCACAGCCACCTCCCGGGCTATGCTTGATGCTCTTACGCGCCTAATGAGAGAGAAGGACGAGTGTTGTGGCTTCTATGATATCATCACGGGTGATCGTTCAGATTCTGACGGCGCTCCTCGTTCTTTCCCTCCTATTCTCGGAGATGAGGAACATATCGAAGGTCTGAACCCCAGTCAAGAGGCAGCTATTCGTTCGTGCAGTGGTCCATTGTCTCTAATCTGGGGTCCCCCTGGTAAGATGAGTCGTAAACTGCAGGTGATGTACTTATTGGATGTATTACAGGAACTGGCAAAACCACTGTGATCGTTCAGATCCTTCGTGGTCTAATAGCGACAAAGGATGAAGACGCAAGGATTTTGATGACAGCTTCCACCCACAATGGTTCGTCCCTAACTCTGCTTCTACATTTCGGCTCGCACCTGACGTATCGTCCATCTGGAATAGCGGTCGACAATGTTCTAGAGCGTTTCGTTGAGGTCAACAGGCGCCATCAAATTCTCCGTGAAGAGCAGATCCTTCGGGTCGCTACCGACATCTCCAAAGTCAACAAAGACCTTCAAAGCTTCACGATCGACGCGAGAGTCGGCGGTGACATGAACGAAAACAATAGACTATACAAGAAGGCGAAGGAGAGGCTGGATGCTGCAGTTGTGGTGTTTACCACTTGTGCTGGTAAGCAGCTAGATTTGTGTGCCATATCACGTCTGACCCCCTGTATGTTGCTGTAGGTGCTGGTTTGGGAATTTTGAGGAAGGCCGACTTTGAGATTGCCTTGATCGATGAGGCGTCCCAGATCAACGAGCCGTGCGCGCTGATACCCCTTGTTAAGGGTGTCCAACGTGCGATCTTAGTTGGGGATCAGTTGAGTCTAGTGCATAATTTGTACCCCGACCTTCGCTCACATTTATGACAGCGTTCAGCTCAGGCCGACGGTCAAGAAGGTCGGGAAAGCCTTGGAGTTCGACGTGTCCTTACTCGAGCGACTGTACACGATGGAACATGAGATCTCTGGGTTGAATAAGGCGATGTTGGACGTGAGTTGCTGTGTTCACTCTCAGTCACACACTCAAACTGACCCTCATGCTCGTATTTTCAGATACAGTACCGTTTTCCACAGGAGCTTGCTCTCTTCCCTTCGAACGAGTTCTACCAAGGCAGATTACGTTCGGGGATACAGGATAGTCAAAGCGTGCTGGGAATACTGGCGGGGTCGGCATTTCCTTGGCCAAAGGATGATCAAGGGAAGGTCGTGCCAACGGTATTCCTGAACTGCGCAATTGAGGAAGACATGGGTGGCCGGTCGAAGAGCAACATCGGGCAGGTGGACCTCATCGAGAAGGCTACCAAATTGCTGACCACTGAGAGGGAGAATGGCAATCGGGGTGAAGGTGGTGATGATGAATCTCGAGCTTCGGAGCTCAAAATCACGGTTTTATCCCCTTATACGAAACAAGTCACGGAGTTGCGACATCGTTTCCCCAGCTCGAATACGATCTCTTCCTCCACGATCGACTCATTCCAAGGCCGCGAAAGCGATATCATTATATTCTCGTCTGTCCGGAGCAACGCCGAAGGAGATATTGGGTTTGTGGACGACGCTCGGCGATTAAACGTTATGTGGACCAGGGCGAAGAAGGGCTTGATTCTTGTGGGTGATAGGAAGACGATGGAGGTTAACAAGATGTGGAAAAGAGCCATTGAAGCTTGTGAAGAGGTAGTCCTTCCTTTGGAATGAGTCAAGCTCAGTTCGAAGGAAGGGGGTGAACACTGCTAACAAACGTGAATATGCGTTTGCCTAAACATCCTCGAGTTGGTTCAATTTGAGATCATCCTCTTTTATGGCATGCAGTGTGTTCAAGAGCTTCGAGGATAATTCCTCTCACAAATTAAATCACAAATTACCAATGAACCTGGCGAGCGATTGAAAGCTTGTGTCGAGTCCAGGGTAGAAGGACGTGCTGCTAACTCCTAATTAGGTTCCGCTCTGTATAGCATCGACGTCAAGTCTCCGAAAATCTCCAGCGTTCCGTCTATACTTGGTAGCGTCGACAGTCACAGTCAATGTCATTGTCCACCACGCACCAGTTCAACGTCAACCCTGAGAAAACAACCAGACACATCAAACCGACACTCCCCGTCTCACTAGGACCCTTTCCTCGTAGAACCCTTCTGTAGACCTTTCTGCGTAATGAATCTACCCGCTTATGACCATCTTTAGGTCACTCTCCGTCTCCCTCGCTTCATTTAAGTGGATGAGGTACGCTGAAGCCCCTCTAGTTCGCTTAACCGCCACCTAAGTGAGTATTAAAACAGATGTTTCGTCGGCCAAATTCACCGCAACCTTTCGCAGATGCCTCCCAGAGAGATTCTAGCCTCCCCTCCTGGGTCTGCACCCTTCGGAGGTCCGGCAGTTGCACACCCTCACACAATTCTCGTCTCCCTTCCGGCATGGCAGGACTTGATTGACTACGCCCTCAGGACTCCAGAACACATGGCCAAGGTTGCAGTTGGATATCCACGTTTTTTTGTTCACAAGAGCGTTCGGCGGGTGAGATCAACGTCTACCTATTTTGAACAGAGTTAATCACTTATTACCATGTAGCTTGTTGAGGTCTGCTTGCAAGTTATCGCAAAAAACGAGGCCAAAATGTGTCTGGATCCTGAGGCGATGGCTTTCCCGACGGCTCGTATTATGAACGAATGTGTTTCTTTCCTAGCCAGGAGGAGCCCGGCCGAGTTTCGCTCAGATATACAGGCTGTTCATTTTGGTATCTCCGGACCCAATGGCTCTCTCCCTGACTCCCTCCACGTTGTTATGTACCCGAAGGACCTACAGAAAGAAGTCTTCTTCTTCTGGCTGAATGCGGGAATGGGAATCTCGGGACGCCACGCAGAATACATCCTGCGACGTTTGGAGTCGGGTGGGATCTTGGATACCACCCAAGCTCCCTGCGAAAGTCTCTTGGTACGTGAGCTCTACGGAAGTTCTGGTTTTGCGGCTTTCTTTGACCTCAGGAAGCAGGGCATATCCCCCGGTGCTCTCGAGCAAAAGTGGACCTTGAAGACCAGGATCGCCGATCTCCTTAATGGAGGTACTGGCAATGGGTCTAGCGTTTCGCATACAGAGCGAACAGCAGTGAAACCCGGTGTTCAACCGGATGATGTATTTCTCTACACAACGGGTATGGCTGCGATCTGGCATGCTCATCAGCTGACCACCCGCCTCTTTCCGGGGCTTAAGGCAGCTTCCTTTGGGTGAGTTTCCGTTTTTCTCGTACCCCCCTTCTTTTGCTCACATATCTCGTAGATATCTATATATCGACTCGTTGCAGGTGTACCGCAATTGGGGAGAAGGGATTATTCCGTACTATAAAGACCATGACACAAACCTCAGAGAGTTCGAGCAGAACCCTCCCACAATTTCAGCTCTATTCACAGAGCTGCCATCCAACCCAACACTGACCTCACCGAACTTGGCTCGAATCCGGGAATTAGCAGATGAAAACGGCTTCCTCGTTGTCGTAGACGAGACGGTCGGCAACTTCGTCAATACAAATATTTTACAGTACGCGGACATAATTTGTACAAGCCTCAGTAAGCTCTTCAGCGGGAGCGCAAATGTGCTGGGAGGGAGGTGGGCTCATTGCACTTTATCCTCGCTGTCAGCTCGACTCACAAAGCCTTCGTCAGTCTCGTTATAAACCCAAACTCCAGATATTACGCTTCCATTCGGACCCATCTCGACAGTACGTTCGTCGATGATCTCTACTCTGAAGACGCTGTAGTACTCGAGTTCAACTCGCGCGATTTCCATTCGCGCGTCCGTACCATCAACGCCAACGCCGTAGCTGTGGCAAGCTTCCTCCGTTCACGGTCTCGTTCCTTCCAATCGGAATCCTCCGAAGCCAAGGGGCTAGCAATCGCGAACGTGCTGTTCCCTAAATGGGTATCGCGAGAGAACTACGATAAATGCAAGCGGCCTTGCGCGGATTCCAATAACTTCGGTTATCTGGTTTCAGTAACGTTCGTGTCCGTCGAAGCGTCCAGGGCGTTCTACGATGCCTTGGAATGCGTCAAAGCACCAACGATAGGCACTAATTTCACTCTGGCTGTACCATACGCTATCTTGGCTCATTACAATGAACTAAGCGAGGTGAAGAACTATGGAATTGACGAAACGTTAGTACGATTGAGTGTAGGGACGGAGGAGTTGGATGTCATCATGGGGTATTTGCAGAGGGCGTTGGAGGTAGCTGAGAAGACCGTGATTCATCAAGCAAACCCGTAGCGTATCGTCAATATTGGTATCGGTATAGCAGAGACGGGATCATAGCAGGAATGTTTGCTCGATCACGTTACAAGATGGACAGCCCATCCCTCGAGAGTTGACGCCCTCAGCATTTCCTTGAATATACACTCTCAAGTTTGGTAAAGCTCGATCAAACCTCTTGTATGACGGTGGCCCTTACACGGTTAAACTTGCTCTCCGTTATGGTGCGGACCTTTTTCATGATGTGTACTCTTTCCCTACTTGAAGCTAAACATTCAGTTACTACCACACAAACTCAGTGGCCTGGAGTGATGGATTAACTCTCGTTGTCCTTGAGCAGAAAGGATCCAGTTGAATCTTGCGAATTTGACTCGCAGCAATATCAGCTTGAACGTTTTGATGGTGGATGGAGCGAAAACATGACCCGACACTTGAAGAAGGGAAAGGCGTTCTTCAGTTGTCCATAGGCTGATATACACTTTGCCTGTCAATTTTAAGACCATTTTCGTCTGTCATGCATCATGTCCGTTATATTAACTTATAAGGAGGGAGAAGAGAAAGAACAACTTGGTCCCGCCGGCCCGACGAAATTTCTGAGAAGTCTGATCGATCAGATCGATCTGTTTCCCACGGGCTCGCACTGACCGCACTGAGTCCTCCACGGCTCCAGTGACGACGTTGCACTCTCAAGCCCACGCCGCATTCTGAGTGTTGACTCGGTATCTGTACTCACTTAATATGATTTATGCATCAGATTCAGATCTCGCTACAGCCTGGGCTATTACAGGGCTATTACAGGTCATGTTTCTTATATGCCAGTCGGAAAAGTCCGACTGCCAGACCTCCAGCGTCCCTTTGGGCGACCTCATTCAAAACATACGCGCTTCTATGACAAGCTATCAACTAAATTAATTGATAGCGTTAGCTCTTAATATCACCGTCACTTCGTGAGTTCTAGTCCGCAATTGGGCTGGAGGCCTATGGAAGCTTACGCCGACTCTTCTCCCATTTCGGAGTCGCGTCCCCGACTTCTTCTTCAAAGAGATAACTCGTCGAGGTTGCTGTGTACTTCTGATAGTCCTGCATCTTCGTTCTCGCTATTTCCGTCAAGGCGGGGCTCCGCCGGAGTGAACATTTTCAAGAGGACTTTCCTACTAAGCCTACCTTTTAGTACTGGCACCGGTGGTCGACAGTCCCCGGGCAAAATGTCTATGAGGACCAGTTTCGCTGGAGCTATTTGTACGCATGCTCTGAGGAAGAAGGCTATCGTACCTTCCTACGACCGTGTATGTCTAGCGCACACCTTTCAACCCGATAGTATGTTCTGCGTAACACATATTCGAGATACTAGCCACGATTCGGCGACCTACTGTTGCTCCTGCGTAATTCTTCGTCTTCGAAACGAGGCAGATTCCAATTACTCAAGAACAATGCGGGAGACGACTCGCGGGATCCTGATGAAATCAGAATTTCCAGAATTACCATCCCCAACGTTCATGATACGGTGCTCACGAGCCCTGGCTTTCATCCAATATTCTACACGTCCAAGCATACAAAGCTCTCGCATAGTTACAACAAGTTACCAGCAACCAACGCTCGCCTCGCGCTCACCCCACCAGTGAGACGACTCCGACTCGGACTATTCACCGAGCAAATTTCCCAGCCCCAACTCTCGCTCACCAGATTCAATGAGGGACCTACCCACCTCAAAGCTTCTTCCCGTCTCAATTCAATTCAACAGGACTCATAAATCATATCGACAGGCACGAAAGGTCAACCGCACCTTCTCCCGTCTGACTACTTCCCGTTGGAAACTGAGGGAAGTACGAGAGGAGAAGGACCCTGGACACTCCCGTTTGGGGATGTCGTTTTTCGCCAAAACTTGGTCAAAACAACCTTCCTTTCCAGTTTGATGACGTCTATCCATACGTATATTCTCATGGGTTGGGTAGAAAGGCATCATCCTCGGACGGTACTTGCAGTACGTTATATGTAGCCACTGTAGCCACCTACGCTGATCGCGTTGAGCCACATACTCTTTCAACTCCAGATCAGTCCACCGAAGAAGTGCATCCGCACAGCAGCTAATCCACCAGAGGCCTAGCAATTCCCACGCTGGTTCATCCCTAAGCCCTCGTCATCGTTTTGTTCCCAGCCAATTGTTCCCCTCAGCCGCCCCCCTTGAGTAGGTAGGGTATTCCATCAGAATCGTTCCCCGCTGTACAAGCCTTCCGGAGCCCTTCAATACATCGGCCTTCGACGGATTTTAGCGCCTGTCAGGTCCGGCTCGGCGACCGCCGAGTCGTCGTGAGTAGAATAAGAGTTCTGTAGGAAACGGTTGAGGCGGGCTAAGAGAGGGTCGCGACTCGCGACTGCTGCCAAGAATCCGGCCCCGTTTTGATATTGTCAAAGTAATACGATGTATGTGTGCAACATCACCGACTCCGGGCCACAGATTTGCTTCAGATTGGATTTATCATCATGCATATGTCTGAAGCTGTTGTAGGCTGTTGCATCGTCGACTGCCAGGACTCAGGGCCTCAGGGATACCAATTACCAATGGAAAAAAATATAGAAAGAAGCCTACATCTACCCGCGCACGTTAAGAGATTAGATGCCTGGAACCAATACCGATTTAAATGAACGTGTATCATTCGCTGTCCCTCAACCGTCCCCAGTCCAATAATGGCATTCAACATGACAATCAATATCTAAAGTGCGTATCTGCGGACCCCCGTTCGTCGCAGTTTTTCCGGTTTTTCCGACCAATATCACGGATTCATGATTCCACTCGGTCCACTCACCTATTTACAGGTCAGTGAAAGTGGCGCCCTGCCACGGGTGTACTTGCATAGATCCGTCGCCAACGTTGGTGATTGGACTGCAAAGATCGTGCACATGCTCACTGGCACTAGTACAAGGTCAATTGAGCCACTGAATCCTCGACATTCGGAGCCGACGCAGAACACCCCTAAATTTGCGAAGCTACATATGGCACAAGAATACCATTCACCATTCATTCTTGTTACTTGTAGAAATACACTGATGGAGATCGACTTAGTTTTTACATAGGAAAATGAAAGGGAATGAAAGCAAGAGGGTGAGATGAACAAAAGAGAATGAGTAGTATGGGGGACATAAGGTAAGTACGGGTTTGTACTTTTGTCGTCGTGTGCACGCAGGTCGGGAATCACTAAGTGGTATCATGTCGTTGACATGGCGAATAGGGTTGCGAGAATAGGGGGCGGGGGCGTAGGGACGGGCAGGGGCATAAGGGAACGTGATATGTCGTGAGCGAGGAATTTTCGACCAACTGATTGCCCTGGTCGTGCAAGGCGTTGGAAGGGAGGGGAATCAAAAATGGGGTGAGGGTAAAATGCAAATAACGTTCGATGTGGTATGGAGGACCAGAGAGTAGAATGAGGAGGCATATCAGAGCAAGTGAAGAGACGAGAAAAGGTGAAACGATATAGTTACTTGATAGCAACAACGACAACGAACGACGGTAGCGAAAGACAATGAGGTGATGGGGACTGAGAACCACCAGGTGTGAGCTTGATAGTCCCCCTCTCACACCTCCATCGCCTCGCCTTCGTCGTCGCTCCCGCCCATGTCCACATCATCCCCCGCGTTCTTCTTTGACCTCCTTGCCCTCGTCCCCGCTTCAGCAGCCTTCCTCCCCCTTGTCGTCCTCTTCGTCGTAGGAACACTGCCCTTCTTAAGACTAGCAGGAGGTTGTACATCAGGATCGTTGGGATCATCGTCGTCACCGTGTTCATCGTCAGACAGCGGTGTGCTATCTCTGGATTTCTTGCCACCGTTGTTGCCTGCTCCGGACCTGTGCTCCGTCTCGTCTTCGGGCATACTATGAAGCATACGGAAAGATCCAGCGTAGCCTGCCCCGTGATACGCGCCTGGACAGTGCGTGTGTTCAGTAAAAGCGAACAGCATAAGTAAACCGAGTATTGCGTACCACTATTCCCGTTGCCGTTCCCAAGAGACGCACCGTTCGACTGGAAGTCGAACGCAGGCGCAGGTAGTATAGGCGACAGACTCTCCCCATTACGTTCTCGATAGCCTCTGAGCTCCATCTCAAGCTGACGGTTCCTCGAGTCCTGCTCTTGCACGAGCTGCTGCAAGTACCTAGGAATACACGTAGAAAGGTCAACGAGAGGAGCAGGGCAGAGACGGCACCATGAACGCACCGAATGTACTCGACGCTCTTCCTGAGAATCATGCCCTTATTCGCCTTTACCACACCGTTAGCATTAGCGTTGGCGTTAGCGGATCCGTTCCCGGCCCCATTCCCGTTCGTGGGGGAAGTGGTGTTCGGGCCTCCAATACCACCTGGAGGTAAGATAGGACTATCCAATCCGCCCAAAGTCGAATCAGGACCGTCTTCCTTCTTCATGGAGATCAACCCGCTAGTCCATATATCGTTATCGACAGCAGGGGAGATGGGTGACAGCAGGTCCGTGGTAGCAGACGGCGAGTCTCCTCCTGCACTTCCTCCGTTGCTCCCGCTGGGGAGGATAGCTTGAGGACCTATACGGAAACGGTCAGCCACTCGTCAACTAACACCCAAGAACAGCGTACCAGAAGCCCCAGCAGCTGGCAACGTACCGCCCTCAAGTAGACACTCCGGTATCAGCGTCGCAAGCTCGCTAATCTTCTCATTGATGTTGTCTCTTCTCCTTCTCTCGACCGCGTTGTGGCTCTCCCTCCTTCTCCTCCTCTTCTCATTCGCCGCCATCACTTGCTTCTCAGCCGGCGACAAGGATGCCGAACCAGGCGCGCCACCAGCACCAGCTGCGGCAGCGGCTGCACTACCAGCGGTTGTAGAAGCAGACGCAGAGCTCGTCCTATGATGCCCGCTGCCACCACCGCTCCCGCCTAGATGAGAGTGAATAGATCCACCGATGGCGGGTAATGAAGTGCTAGGGGTATGGCCACCATTGTGTTGACTTCCGTGACCGCCATACCCACCGAAATCAGCGGATCCGAAGTAACCGCCAAAGCCGACGGATGAAGAGAGGTGAGGGGTATGAAGGGAATGAGAAAGGGAGTTTGAGTGGTGGTGGTGATGGAGGGAATCGGGTGTCGGTAGCGTGAAATCGCTTGCAGACGTGGGTGATGAAGACGTGAACCCCCACGGGTTCGTGACAGATGTGGCGGACGAAGAAAGCGGGGAAGCTAGACTGCCGTTGGTGTGCTAAAGGACGGAAAGCAGTCAGAAAGGGGCAATCGATCAGCCGAGAGGATAAGGGAGATATTCAGTACGGAAAAACAGAGTAAAATGTAATAGTGTCCGAGTTGAAGAAGGAAGCAGTGCGGCGGAAGGAAATGAAAGACGTAACACGACTACCTTGCACGCTGAAGGCGCAGGAAGCGATGCCAATGGATGTTCCAGGTCGAATGGAAGAACAACTTACCCTGACACCAGGTATAACGATAGCCTGCGCCGCCGGTCGGATATGGGGTGGCGGGCTGCTGGTGCTAGAGATACTATTGGTCCTGCGAGTTCTTGTCGTTCTTTGAGGACCAACACCGCCCGTGCTAGCACCACCACTGGTAGGTGGCCGCGATCTCGATCTCGATTGTTCCCTGCCGTTGCCTACGCCTAAGGGTGGACTGGGGGTGTTCGCTGAATGCTGGTAGTCATGCTGGGAGTGCGAAGGAGGCTCGTATCTCATCGAGGAGTTCAAAGGGGGAACAGTTGAGTTGAAGTGGCTCGTTCCCGAAGTTGTCGTAGTCGGTGAAACACCAACAGGCGCGCCCACGCCCATATCGAAGATATTGTGAGTCCTGTACGACCCCGATACATCTTCCGAGGGCGAGTGAGTAGACCGTTCGTGAGATTGATTGTGTTGGTGCTGGTGGTGCCCGTGATGAAGCCCATGTAGCTGAGTTTCATGGTGACTTCCGGGATGCCCGCCATGCAAATGATTGTCGTGGTGACTCTGCGAGAGACCTCCATCGTGCCCATGATGCGATTGATGCGATTGCCCATGCCCAGGGTGGGGGCTGGCAGCATTCATAAGACTGGCCAGTTCGTCTGTGAAATCCATTCCCCTCCCGAAATCGAACGGCGGCGGCGTGTTTCCACCTGTACCACTGGCTGAATACAGGAGGAATATGAAGTGTACTGAATTGTTATTCTGGACCAATCACACACACCTTCGTGATGTTCTCCAGTCGCTTGCAACCCGCTCGCACTACCGCTCTCGTTATCCAGATGAAATCCTTCTTGTCGAATATGGGGTTGGGGCTTGAACGATCCAGAAAAGAACGTGCTCATCGTACTTCAACTGCTGATTGTTCGGTGGGGTGTTGATGGGTTTCGAAAAAAATGGGTGGGCCGATTGCAAAAGGTTCGTCGTTGACCTTGTCGATGAGTGAATTGTTCTCGACTTCGTCGTCCACAGTGGCAAAAACGGATTTCAAGACGATCAAAACGTCACTAGAGTGGAAAGAGAGAGGGAAGGGGAGAGGACGTGTTAAAAAAGCGGACCGGCAAAGTGGGTGTGGGGCAAGTTGCTATTCCCATTCCCTGTAACGTTATTTGTGTTTCTAAGCAGGCGAGCCAAACAAATGATCGATCAAAACTTTGATGGTGGGTCTGCTCCGCATGGGCATCTGGGGAAATAACAAAATAAATTGGGGAATGAATTGGGAATCAGATTTAGGTAAGCCGGCGGCCGATTTTCGGAGCAAAGCATCAAGGACAATGCTCACCGTGAAAGCAGTCCATTCAGCACAGTCTCTCCACCGTCGATTGCTTTGACCTCTCATGAACGTATCTTGGGAAAATACTGTGAGGGAAGTTGTCAGAATTCGCAAGAAATGAAGGCTTTCCAGTCAGAAAGCTTTTCTTGGAAGGAAGCAAGGGGAGCCGCTTCTTCGGCTTATCTATTTTCCATCTCCAAGGTACTATCACTCAACTGGTTGACATAAAACAGAAAGTAGGAAGGAAGAATTCTGCGGAAAGGAAAATACATGCGTAAGAGTCAATTATGCATACCCAGGATGGATCCGACCTTCAAAGTTCAGATTTTGGTCGATGTCGCAGCTTGAGATCGCGACCGAGGCCCCAAAGCCCGAACTTGCCGACAGCGATAAATTCTTGACGAAAGAGCGCGTTTTTGAGATCTGACGGCGACATTATATCCGACTGAGACACCCGCAAATTCCACAAGGTCGATGGGTCAAATTCGCGGAATGTCCACCCCAAAGGTGTCAAGAGGTTCTGCAGGAGTCTGCACGGCGCACCGAAATGGATGCTGCACGATGCCACCAGTGAGAAGACGACGGCAACGCGTTATCAGATCCCGCCACCCCCTTCTGGCCTCTCCCACATTCCCGAATTCGAACCTATAATGATACCCCAGACCAGCCGCACTTCCTCCATGCATCAGTGCCTCCGAGATCCCCGGAACGCATACCAAATTCCTTCGTTTCATCCTCAACATCCTCCAAATCTACAGCGAGGGAAAGGACCCGACAACCGCTTCGGATTTGTCGCAAAACCGAGTTAAAACCGAGTCAGACGAGCGAAAACGATGCGGGGTGTGGGGTAATTGTTGCGAGAGGTTTCAGGGGTCCCGGTTGGACATATGGAGAAAAGGTCCGGAAGAAAGCTTCGAATGGAAGTACACCGCCGGCTATGACATTTCCGGTGACCGGTTCACCGTCAGGGCTTGCGGAAGGTCGGAATCCGGAACGATGAAGGACGGTGACTATGAGGGCCAGGAAAGGATGAATCGATGAAGAGCAGCGAGGGACGGAATAGGAGCACGTTCGAGAGTGAATTTCGCTGTGGCGTCGGGAGAACACCGTCCAAGATAGGACAGATGGAATGCTGTATTTCAGTATCGTATTCAATGGATCCCTTTAATAGTTGGTTGATGGACGGTAAGGTGACCTCGAGAAAGCAGAATTGGGTGGCCCGGGACCTTAAAACCCAAGGGGTTGGATATCGGATACCGAACAAACAAAAGGGAGACGCACCTCTGATATAGTAAACCTTTGCCGAGCTCTAGGTTGTGCCAGCCAGAACCACCACCAATCAAACTTTGAAACCTCTGAAAGATCAGTGCGTGTACAGCTTGAAGTCGAACCAAGGCTACCACCAGCGGGTACCATTCCACCAAGAAACCCGTTTCAAGAGTGCAAGTACGCAATCGACCCAGTCGAATGTCCGAATATGGGCCCTACAACGCTGAGGAGAACGGAACGAGATAGGACCGTAGTCGATGATGTGATAAAGTTAGCGGTATTGTGTAGTGCAGTGAGGGAGTGGAAGTAATTGGTGCGAATGTGGCGTTAGAATCCAGGGCCGCAATGTGAGCGTCTAACCAGCGTCAAGGTGCCTGAGCATGGTTTGTCAAGTGTAAGGGTGTAGGATGGGTGCAGATGGGTGAGGAAGTAGCGGGGAAGGTGGCGGGGAAGGTGGAACGTGTTCTAGCGTCAGAGGATCCTTCTTATACTCTCGTGTCACCTCCGAGTACAGGTCACCAGACACGCGGCGACTGTATACGCGGTCACCTGGGTATCGAACCCATCGTCTGACATCGACTGATAAGTAGACCCGAGAGAGCAAGCTTGATGATGAGATTTGGGATGGATGCGCTTCGCAGAACAGTTCTAGACTAACCCGAGTCAGCAGGCAAGTCACCAGGAAGTTGTTAAGTAAAACTGACGCGAACGAATGGTTCGCAAGAGAATTCGTAGTAGAGGGGGGCGTGCCTGTATAGAGCTCCGTGTCATCAGGACGCAAGTGACCCACTAGCTCGGTCATATGGGAGCATCGCTTGTCCGGCTGATATGAAAAAACGACGGCTAGCTTCATAAAGAAACGTAAGTTGAATGCGCTTGAAATGGAGCACAAAAAACAATACCAGCTTCAGGAGTACCATCTCTCGGCAGGTTATCAACGCATATACGCGTAAGCCAGAGCAACAACCAACATTCTCGCCGGATCTGGCAAAGACGAAGTTTGTTTGCGCAGAAGAGCGCATATGCGGTCGAAGTTGAGATAATACTGGATGCACCCTTCTGACCCAATGTACGCATATACTCTGGTATTTCCGCATGGCTTTCCAGAGTCAGAGGACAACAGGTCGCATGAGCATCGTGGGCCGTCTTCTCATCGGAGCTTTTGTTGCTCGATGGGCCCACTTTTTCGAGTATTTCAGCTTGTATTTGAACGAGAACAAGCGATACAACGCACCATTTCACCCTCTCCGATACAGCTCAAGTTCTGTGCACCCCAAGTGACTCCTCGCATGCAATCATCTAACACAATCCTCCTTCGTGCACCATCGAGTGATAAAAGAGACCGAGGGCGTTGAGAAAAGAAGGCCACGTATGAGGACACGAGGAGGGAGAGAAATTTTCCATCACTACTGGGCCCTCATTTTATACTCCGAGCAACACAGACTCAGATGACACGATAGAACTCTCCACCTGACTTTTGACCATGATCACGCTGGGGACCAGCCGGATCACCTGGGCGAGACGGATGATATGTATATTGTTGAACTCGGCGAATTGGAGGAGTATGAGAAAGACCGAATATCGACCAGAAAGATAGAAAGATGGTGGTCAAAGAGTAAGACGCAAGACTTGCAAGGACCCGTTTGAATGTCGGGGAAACGTCCTGGCTATTGACATGTGAAAACCTCTTTCTCGGAGTCGTATCGGGAAGGTCATTCACACGCCTCGTGAGCCGACGGTCCGTTCTTTGCCGCCTGCACTGGTTAACCTAAAGCATCGACCTTCGTTACACAAATTTTCGGTCAACGGCTGCTCTCGACGAGATCCCATGAAGTTTTTTTATCGCAGCCGCTCTGGAAAAATTGCTCCGGACAAGAATCGGCCTCGGGGCCTGATCTGAGTATCGGGGAGTTGTCGGTGACTTGTGAGTGTATGACTTCCAACAGGTTTAAATGTGCTACAGATAACTATGCTCCCAAGTCGCCTTCGATACAGTAAATCAATCCAAAGGGATGTAGGTGAGTGGTTGTGCGGGTCTATGAGAGGTAAAGCCTTTTTCTTGAAGCCACAGGATTCGTCGATCCCAGTCTTCGGACTCTGTTGGAATAACCGAGCAAGTGAGTTTTCACGCTACACCGACAGACGTTAAAGATTCCTTCCGAGTTATAGTACACTAATCACAATTTCCCGCTCTTCTCTATCTTTGTAGCCCTTTCACTTCCTCCGAATTTTCCCCCGAGCCCAAAACGAACCTCACCCTCTCCTCCAGATCCAACATGTCCCTTCTAATTAATCTATACGGTATTCCAAGCTCACCCAAAAGCCGTTTGAATATGACAAAAGACTCCGCCTGGTCGCCTGTATGTCGGAACCCATCGTCCTCCAACCAACTGTCCACCGGCTCGAGCAGATAGAAGTGTGACCCCGCCTCAAGATACGTCGGAAGGATCGCTTGGAAGGACGGGGAATTTACCAGGGTGTCTCGACGACTCCTCGCGAGCTCTTCGATAGAAGGATGGGGTTCGACAACACTCCTGCTTGTGAGTATCGCGTATACAACTGGATCGATGGCTGATCTATCGCAAAGGAGTTGGATTCCTCCGCTTTTGTCGTCCTCAACATCGCTAAGCGGCCCTCGGCTTTCGATGACTTGTCTCTCCTTTTCAGCATGCGCGTCTAGGATCTTCTGCTGCATCTCGAGCAGCCCGATATCTTGTCGAGACCAGCCTCCAGCTTTGATCACGTTTCGCGCCACTTCGGCTACGTGGACCGACGGTGGGAGGGAGAGGTGCTTCGTTATTGCATTGCAAAGCGTTGTTTTCCCGGTGGACTATGTATAATCGTCAGAGGGAATGATAGCAGCGAAGAATCGTGAGCACTCCTACAGATGGACCAACGAGGTAGATCCGTCTTGTGCTAATGGTTCTCCAAGGCTTGAAGAAATCGACTAGTCTCTGCCCTCATTATATAAGGAGGCCGTCACTACGTTCTCCCCCACTCCATATCGCTGCTGTACTCCGCAGTATGCTGCGGTGACCAGAGAGTACACGCAAAGTTAGGTTCGTTTTGTTTCTTCCCCGCAGTCTCTGCGGAGCTCTCATGTCAGTTAGAGTTCATGAGCTGCGATTTTGCTAAGGTGATACTCTCGGAGCACGTATCACAATTGGTTAGGCAGGGCTGCGTCAAAGCAATTACAGTATCTCGTCACATGCGACCTGAGCGTACCATCACACGCTGTAGCCCGTGGTAAACCATAAACACCGCTGGGCTTGGATGAGTCAACTGTCAGTTGAGCTATCTCGTGCTGATACCGACGCCGCCCAATCTCCTTTCTCTCAAGACCTCGAAGCTTTATTACTGAGATAGTGAGTCTTCAACGTCGCTTTGAGCTTTGCATCAATCATTGACTGCAACTCCACAGCACGGTTCTTATGGAGACCCAGATTCGGCGAACCATTTGCGACAAATGCGCACAGGAATTGACTCAAGAACCAGATTGTCCCCCGATCGACACTTCACTCCTTCACTCGAACAGTGTACCCTCGGACTGGGAACGAATCTCCCAATCGATTGCTTTGGAGAAGGACGAGATCTGTTTGAGCCACTGTAATGAAGAAATTCGTAAACTTTCAGAGCTCCTGCGATCTCTCGAGGAGGAAAGGAGTTCTCTAGGACGTCGGATGTTCGAACGTCGAGCGGCCATCTCCCCAGTTCGCAGGGTTCCTGCCGAAGTCTGGTCGAACATATTTTCCCTCGTATGTTTCACAAAGCGGAACGGTCATGGATTTAGCGAATATTCGGTTGACCTCGACACGACAACCGAAGAAAATTCAGTTCGCTCTTCTTCAAAGTCGGAAGATCATGTACTCGAATCGCTGCACTATATCCCTCCTCTTTATTTGTCGGCAGTTTGCTTGCATTGGCGAGATATGGTCCAAGGCATGCCTTATCTCTGGTCTTGCATTTCGGTTGTGGGGGAGTTTGCCGTCGACATCATGCCTTTACTGAAGCATTGTTTGAGGAGATCTCAAACCCAGCCTTTGTCCATTCAGCTATGCGCTGGAGTCTGGAACCTTCCGCGCAACGAAACGGCCCACGAGTGTATCGCACTGGTAGCAGAGCACGCTCATCGGATACAGAGGCTTCGTGTAGGCGGGACCTACTTCCCGAGAGTCTTACAGTTGCTAAATGTCGCTCTTCCTCTACCGGCGCTTGAGTCCTTTCAAACGAGCGACCATTACAGCAGACTAGGTCCCAAGAGTCTCATGTGGCAAGGCCTCCTCCACGCGCCCCTCCTCCACGACGTTTCCCTCTATGAGAACCCATGGAGGGCGGTGCGAACAGACCGTCTTTGTCTACCATATCATCAGCTTACATCGTTAGTTTTGATGGGATATGGCAACGATGAGGACATCACTCGTGTCGTTCTCCAGATTTTACCACTGTGCACCAGGTTGGCGTCGCTCAAAACTCCCTTTTTGGCGTATACCTTCATCCTACGAAATTATACGACACCACTCCCACAATCTCAAGGGGTAACAGCACTACCTTTGCTACGATGCTTGAAGATTACAGTCTCCTGGGCCCCCATCGATATCAATACCTTCTTCACTCATTTCGACTTCCCGAACCTGTCTGCTCTTGAAATCGAGTTCACAGGGAGTTTGTCCCCTCAGTTCGCCCAAGAGGGTTCCGACGGGACGTTTTCGCTCTCGTCTCGCCCTCCCGCCTTCCAGAAAGCCCTGTCCTCCCTCACATCATTGAGCCTTCGCTGTCACATGACTTTAAACGATGGCTGGCCGGTCATTCCGATTCTTCGTGCCACCCCAGCATTACAATCTTTTGAGCTTAGTATACCAGGGTTGAATGCCGACGGAACACCGTCCGACGTCCTCGCCAACTGCCTAGACACATTAACCATCTCCCAAGACAAGAAGACTGTTGTGCCCGCGCTATCCTCTCTCGTGGTCTGGGACGCTTGCCTCACTATTTGCGACCTAAACGCGGTCGCGTGCGAGGAAGTCATGGCTCGCTTGGTCCAGATGGCTCGTAGCCGTGTGGATCACGCAAACCTCCGCCACTTTCGGTTAGAGTACTCCAACGACGAGTTCACCCCGGAGGATTGGGCAGGTTCTGCGAAAGCCGGAAATCATGAATCGAACAGTACCTCAGACGTTTGCTGGTGCAACTGTGCCGGCGAAGAAGGGCGTATTCCCTCGCCATGGAGGGGTATTCGTGGTCAGCTACAACCTCTGAGGGATTCCGGTTTACAGGTGGAGGTCAAGTACCGTGCTCGTTCCTTTTGACCGTGGCGGTCCTCGATCCTCACCCGCCAGTAAAAACTATATTTCTCTATGAATATGATAGCACTCAATTCCTAAGATTTATTCGTTGGAACTTCGTTGTCTCTAGTCTCCTGTAGATAACCGTACGAGAAGTCAGATATATCCAATTGTAACTTTACATGGGGTTGAACCAACTTGGACTCACCATGGAAACACCTTTGGCCAGTTTCCTCATCGATCACCGTTCTTTCCTTGATTCTTCATGTGGAGCTCCGACATCTTCTATTACCTGGGTAATTACAGTGATCGGTGGACCAGTCATGAGAGCAACATCGAGCTCTTTCGACCCGTCCACGTTCGAAAACGTCCAAGTCGCTTGAATCATTGCATCGGTGAACGAGGGTAATTCCCGACCAACGACCTCGTATGCGCCGACAATTACGTTCGTCGGGTCCAACGTCTTCGAATTCAGGTCAAGCTCGAGGTTGCCGGATGTGTTATGGAGCGCATCGTCGACATGGCTCGCAAGACGCCGTCGTTGTGCGAGTAACTCTCGCCGGACCAACCGTGCTACTTCAGTAGCGTGTATCCAGGCCTTCAGATGGTCAGAGGGGCGATGGCCATCCCTAAGGAAGATGTGCAGACGTGGCGTGCTGGATACTATGGAGCCAGCGGTCGAAAGCGAGGACAGGCACCCTGGATCGAACCAGAGAATATACCGTTCATCCTTGAGGGCGTCGAGAACAGTAGAAGACACGAGAGAGGTGGAGGACTTTGACAGGATCACACCTATGGAGGACCCGATCGTACAATGTCCAAGAAGATTGCCGGAATCGTCCCGCAGAGTGCTCGGTTCATGAAAAATGCTTTCAATGCCGGCTATCTCGCTTGGACTCGGCGCTTGAGCATTCCCGTTGTCAACAGAGCCTTGGTAACCACACCATGCGAGCGAAGTACGTTGGCGGTTCAAGGTACGCAACTTGACACCCCTCACGGCGGCAAAATTGAACCCTAGATGAAGCCCAACGAGAAGGAAAAGGGTAGAATACGTTGAGAATGGCGTAGTCAGGTAAGGAACCACAACAGTTCCAAGCTGGATTTTACATTCAGTTGCACGAATCAGACTAGGGTGACGAATGTGGCTCACCAGCATCCCTACGAGTCCCAGAACTGTTTCTTTACTGGAATCTTTGGCGTTGAGGTCACCAATATTACCCGTGCCTTCAAGAGGCGTCGCGAAGTGGAGGGAAATCGCCGTTTTGGAGCCTCCGGCCGAAATTCCGCACAAGGCTCGCAGTGACGAGCTCAAGCAGAGGGTATACACACGAAACGGTATCGGAATCACTTCAGGAAGTGATATAAGAAGCGGAAGGGAAGCTAAGAAAGGAGAAAGCGTGTCGAGAACGATAGCAGTATCATTTAATATGTCGGCCAAAAATCTGTATGTTTTAGCCTCGGGCATGAGTGACGACCCATAGTAGTACGCTGCAAGTATTGCTTGTGCAAAGTCTCAGGAGGTCACCACACGTATGAAAGGAGAACACAGACATACTCGTTAGGCGGCCAAAAGCATCTTGGAGGACGGACAAAAGAAGAGCATCTGTCGCGGAAGCCGACGCTTTGCCCACGCCATATCCTGCATGAAGCGCTCGCTAGTAACGCATTCGACTCGTATGGAATTGATAGACGACTGACCTTCTAAAGTAGCCCTCGAGGACAGCATACCCGCCAGAGAGCTACAGAACGCTTGAAGAGCGTTGAAAACCTGATATCTGTGTAACTTCTAGGTCAAGGGAGCTGAATGAGTGAATGTACTAAGAAATACCTCATATAATCTGAGTTGATAGTAGTAGTAGTGATTAGTTGGCCTACCACTGAGGCTCGATTGAGGTGAGTTGAAGCCTACCCGGGGAGACTGTTGTGGGATATCCTTCCGGTAGAAAAACTTTCGATAAAAATCCGAGAACTAATTCCATGTATCTTTGTTTATCTCCGTTTGCTCTGGTATTCTCTACCTTTACCTGAAAGAAAATGAGAGTCGTGTCAGGTTCAAATTTCAGATTCAGATGCGTGATAGAACACGTACCCTGAGTTCTTCTTTCTTCCTCTTGGGGTGGGACTCGTTTGAATAAGTCGAAGATGTCGTACCATTCGCAGCTCTTTCAACAAAATTCATCTCCTCGCTTACTTACCTTGACTTCGGTCAAGGACGTGGTGGTCCAAAGCCAACCTTGCAATGCATGACAGTGAGGGCGCCATGTGGATCCTTTTCCTAATCAAGCAATCATGACGTAACTAGTCAGCCCTTTGGGCCTCTTACTAATTTTCTCAGGATTGCGCACGATTTACCATTTCAACCATCCACGAACGACCTCTCGGTTAGCCTACTCCTCCATCTGGAGTTGCTCAAGGTAAGAGAATATCGATTTATCTCGCGTTTTCACTCAAGAAACTGCGGTTGAAGGCGAAAGACTTCCCTACAAAGATCGATCACGACGGGAATTAGAACGCCGCGTCCAAAATCTCCAGCCCTGAGGTAACTGGATGTTCTCTGAACATGCGAGACCAGGGCTGATGAAAGCTTTTAGCTCGATATGTCGTCTTTCAGCCTGGCAAAGCATGTGACCCTGATGGCGGTTCCGTCGACTTCTTTGGATGAAGATGAGAGAGAACTTGCACGTCAAGAGGACATTCTTGACAAGTTGCAAAGGCAGGTCAAAAAACAGGAGAAAAAAAGGGAACTCGTCTTGGACAGAGTTGCAAAACGTCGTCGAGCGGCGGCTTCTTTGCGGAGGATCCCCGTCGAAGTTTGGGAGGAAATCTTCACATTCATGTGCCTGACAGAGGACACCTCGTCATTTTGCTGCTACATCGACCCCGGCATACCGGACGCGAAACACGAGATCGATTACTCTCCTTGTATTGTGTCTTCAGTCTGTTCATATTGGAGGGCAGTCGCGCTGTCGTGTCCCCGGTTATGGTCGTTCATCGAAGTTCATCTCCACAATCTGCACCGGGACATTCGAAGACCACTCGACTTATTCATCAAGAACGCCCAGAATCATCCGCTTTCCATTTTCATTTCTTGTTCTCCCGACCACAAAGGTCATACCGACGCCTCCCAATCAGCCTTGGAACTTCTTGCAAAACATCTGGGTAGATGCGAAACCATCTCCCTATACATTCGCGGGAATTTCTCCGTGATCGATTTCCCAAAGCCTCCGACACAGTCCTTTCCCCTGCTGAAGGCCATCTACACGGATCTGACCTCCGCCCGGAACCTGATTGACCTTCAGAGTTCTGGTTGGTTCTGGGAAGCTATTCGGGATGCGCCGTTGCTCGATCATCTTGATATGGACCAGTTTCCCATTGCATCCGGAGCATTTCCATACCATCAAGTTACCCATCTCACCCTCACGAAGCCTTCCAATACGAGCCCCCCATCCCTGAGAGATCTGCCACTCTGTCGAAATGTCCATTCTTTGACCTTATTCAACTATTGTCGGGTCAAACAAGCAGAGAACCCACGCATGCGATTCGTCCGTCGCGAACCGCCTAACGATGTAGAGGTACCGTCCCTTCGGCGACTCGTCATCCAGAATGGCTACGCTTCATTTCCGAATTACCTTATCTCCCTTTTCACTTGGTTCATATTCCCCTTGTTGGAGGAACTCAAAATCGAGCTGGAGGAACCGGTTTTCCCGCCTGAATCTCAGTTTCCTTCTTCCTTCCTTCCCACCTTCACTCGTTCCACTGATTCACTCCGTATATTGACTCTGCAGTTCAGCGGATTCCCAGAAGCAGCTGACCCATCGGCACTCTTCAATCTTCTTAAAGGCACGCCGAGTTTGGTTCATCTTGAACTATTAACTCAGGCAAAGAACGGAATTATGGGAGCTAGTCCTGTTACTCGGCTCTTCCATAACCTCATTGTTCCACCTAACGCATCACCAGAGTCGTACCTCCTTCCCAAGCTGGAAATTCTCCGCATCCAAGATCCAGAATTCCCTTCAGTTGATCCTCAGGTTCTCACGCTCATGCTTAGCATGCTCCAATCGCGATTCCGACCCGTAGGTGCTGAAGGAACGCAGATGCGTTTGACCATTCCCAAGAATGTTCACAGAGCCACCCCGCTCTCCGAATTCTCCTTGACATTCTGCCATGCAAGTTACTGTGCTTGCGGTCCAGAACCCGATCAGGGCTTGTACGGGAAAATCGACTTCGTCAAAAAGGTTCGCACCATGGAGAGCAAGGGCGTACGGGTTAGTGTCAAGCACATTGAGAGAGATTCGACCAACCTCTTAGAGGTTCAGCCGAAACTAGATGGTCTGGATTGGAACAAGTTGGTGGAGGAGATGATGGCGAAGTCAGCATAGTAGAAGGAAAATTCGATTTATCTTGCGGTTCGTTTATTCGACTGGATGTCTGTTTCATGTCGTGCTTCAATATCGCTTTTGGTATCTATGCGTATGTATACTTCGCTACAATATTTCTTAGTGACCTATCGTCTTCTCGGCGGCTTGCAGCGCTTTTTGCACCTACCCCATAATGACATCCAACTCTTCCATTCCAACACTCAATCGTACCAAGGTCTCATCTATTCCATAGTTCTTCACCTCGCTGAGCTCATTATAATGAGCCAAGACAGTATACGGTATGGCTAGCGTGAAGTTAGTCCCCATTGTCGGTGCTTTGATGCACTCTAGAGCATCATAGAATGCTCTCGATGCTTGAACGGACACAAACTCGATCGAAAGCAAGTACCCGAAGTTGTTGTAATCTACGCAAGGCCACCTACATAGATCGTAGTTCTCTCTCGTCACCCATTGAGGGAACAGCACGTTTGTGATGACTAGCCCATCAATTTCGGCGGGCTCTGTGTGAAACGAGATCGGAAACGGAGAAAGTTTGCCACAGCTACGGCGTTGGCGTTGATGGTACGGACGCGCGAAACAAAATCGTGCGAGTTGAACTCGAGTACCACAGCGTCTCTAGAGTAGAGATCATCGACAAAGGTCTTGTCGAGATAGGTCCGCATGGAGGAGTAATGTCTGGAGTTTGGGTTTACGACGAGGCTGGCGAAAAGTGGTGAATTGACAGCCACTCGGACGGGACACAAACATCACACCTGCCTCTCAGAACGTTTGCAACTCCCACCGAAGAGTTTGCTAAGGCTGGTACAAATGATGTCCGCGTACTGTAGGGTATCCGTGTTCACAAAGTTGCCAACCGTCTCGTCTACGACAACGAGGAAGCCGTGTTCATCTGCTAATTTTCGAATACGAGCTAGATTGGGTGATTTTAGAGTTGGATTGGGAGGGAACTCTGTAATCAAAGCTGAAATGCTGGGAATATTCTGCTCAAATCCTCTGAGATTTGTATCATGATCCGAGCTGAAGTACGAAATGACTCCTTCTCCCCAGTTTCGGTACACGTACAGTGAATCAAGGTATGGGTATCTACAAAGCATGTGAGCTATGGTGCAAGTGAGCGAGAGGAATGAAACCGACCCAAACGAAGCCACTTTGAGCTCCGGGGAGAGGCAGGTGGTGAGTTGATGAGCGTGCCAGATCGCAGCCATCCCTGTCGTGTAGAGAAAGACGTCATGAGGTTGGACCTCGCGTCTCATTCCCGGTACCAGTTGTTCTGCAGGGTAGAAAAGACTAGACCCATTACCATCACCTCCGTTAAGGAGATCAGCAATTCTTTTCCTTATAGTCCGCTTTTCTTCAAGAGCACCGGGAGAAATGTTCTGCTTTTCAATGAGGTCAACAAGACACCCGGAAGGTCAATATTCTATCGTGACTCACGTACCAGAAGACTTTCGCAGGGGGCTTGCGTGATTTGCAAGGTCGCGCCTAACTCCAGACGTCGTAGAACGTATTCTGCGTGGCGTCCAGATATCCCAGTTCCCGCTGTCACCCAAAAGGACTTCACCTCTTTCTCCAATTCTTTCGGACATATGAAAAGGTGGAGGGAGTCAGGACGAGAGCCATTGGGGCCGGAAATGTTGAAATGAATAGCCTGGATATCTGAACAAAAGTCCGCCGGGCGCTTCCTGGTTAGGAACGAAACACTTTCGTTCAGAATACGAGCTGTCGGAAAGACCATCGGCACAGGGTCCGCCGGGCACATCTTGACGTCGCTTTTTGCCACAACTTGCAGGCATAGTTCAACGAGCTGAATTGAAATAAGTGGTGATGGAGTTTAGTCCAAGTCAAGTAGTTAGATGCGATTCATACCCGGCGAATGCTCTTATGGACGAAAGCACGCGGATACCCAATCGTAACCTTAGCCATATGTTCTGGAGTCCTGAGGGCGTAGTCGATTAAGTCTTGCCATGTCGGAAGTGAGACGAGAATCGTGTGAGGGTGTACGACAGCCGGTGTCCCCAAGGGCGCAGAACTAGGAGGAGAGGCTAGGATTTCCCTGGGAGTCATTGTGAATAGAGGGTGTATTGGACTCGGACGACGAATATTATTTCAAATACTCGCGAAGTTAGGTGTGAGAATAGAGAGTAATCCGATTAGATTTTGGCGAGATTCGACTGCCTAGTCTCAGTGTTCAATATGTCGACTGTCATTTACTAATACCGACGGACGTGTGGGGTATGTTCATTATACGGAACAGTCTAAAGGGAGGCTCTGCGAAAGGGGTCACATTGAGACGGGAAGTGTTCCATCTGTTGGATATGAATGTCCCTTTCAAGTATGTAGACAGATGGCTGGAGAAAAGGTATCTTCGTTTGACGGCGACAGAATGACTGGAAGACATCAACAGGTGTGTCAATGAATTGTGAACTAGTACAAGAGACCAATTCGTGACGGGGATAGTTTTTTCAATTCGGGCAAGTCACGGTACGACAAATTTCAGACTTTAGCATCGGTGATAAGAACTTCGGAATTGTTGAAGGGTTGAAGCCTAGTTGGTGGTTGCAGGAAGGAATGTATAGCACGGTGCGAAAGTTACGGAATTTCTTCTTTCTCTGACACGGTGTGCGCGAGAATGATGCTGCTAAGCGAATGTCTACACAATGTTCTTGAAGACTTACAAGTCCGACACATGTTCGAGTTCGAAGCTCGAATAGGAATTGGGTACGCCGTCGGCGTTCGTGACCAGATTGAACATGTTCTTAATACCATAGATCTTTAGTCTGTATAATTCTGAAGGCCTTCAATGCATCTCCTGTTAGTTCCTGAACCGCGACCAGCAAGCCTCCTTTGGTCGGGCCGTCCATCAGATCATTTCATTCGCTTACGTTCGGCATTGGTACAAATGTAAATATAGGCGCGTAGGCAGAACTAGTACGATATTTATGTATTCTCACCACCAAGAGATAGATAAAAGCCTTCTGATTCTCCCAATGCCAGACAGAGCTAGCAGCAGTTCCTCACGAGCAAGATGACTGACTCGTTGAAAAACCTACGTATCTCAGAGCCGCCCAGAATATAGCAAAACATAAGCCAAGCCATTGTAAAGATAGCCTCGTATCCCTGGGAGCGCTCCCTTCGTCTCCAATCTTCAAGAGAAAGACGATATTTCCATTGTCAATGTATCACCTTCAGTTTGTATATCTCACGACGAAGGTTATCGTCGAGCAGCTCCGGGTAACCTGCCAAACAATCGACATCGAAGACGTTCAGACGGGCGACCTCGGTAGTTTCGTTCTCCTTGGCCCTCGGGCGGCTGGACAATAGCACCAAATTCATCCCTTGTACATATTCCAACATGAGCGTGAGCTTTGGACACAGTGGAACGGGTGTTTGTGAAGTTGGAATAAGGACAGCCAACAAATTGGGCATTGACATGTATACCCGTGCGTAGGTCCTCGGGATTTTGCGATAAAGCCGCAAGTCAAGTTCAGCGAGGTTTGGAACAGACCAAGCACATGCACGAGTGATGTATCGTCTATCTTCATTTGAAGTACGCGGAGGTAGATAAGGTCGCACTTGGACTTTCGAAGAAAGTGTAGAAAAAGGGCTTCAAGGACACGCAAGACTATGAGCTGACGGAGTGGGGGGAGCCAAAACTCGGTCGAAGAACAACTGCATGAATGTGAACTAAGAGATTCCCTGTGGATCGTCGGTCTGGAGTCGTCGAAATGAGATCATCCGGGTAATGTTACCCTTGGCTTCTGAGGTATATTTGACGGTGGCGGGGTTGCAGACCTCCAGAGTATGGCAACAACAAGCGAGAATTTGTAGTGCGACGACCAAGTTGAGAACGAAGTGGCGGGGTGTTGCTGAGAAATAACGTTGTTGAATGGTCAACTAGACGAGCCGCGAGGACATAATTGGCTGAGGATTGAAGGATAACGCAAGGGCGTACGAGCCCTTGATGGACAGATGGCGAAGGGATGAGGGAAAGGGTGTGTTGGTCTTTGGGACCGCTTTTGTAACCATTGACCAAGGGGGAGTATTCCAGGCTTGATAGATAGTCAGCTTCGATATAGGTTTCGTAGATTTGGCATATCGTCGGACTGAAGCTCCCGAAGCACATCCGCCCCCTCATGTGGAGGTATCAGAAGAATAACATCACCCCAGCGATGAGATCCTCTAACAGGAGCCGAAGGCACATCGATATGTAGTTGGATATTGAGTTTAGCCCAGAGGCAGCCCTTGTTTACGACAATTCTGCGCCATTGACGACAAACCAACGAAATGAGAAACTGGGGTAGCGGGTCGACAGCGAAGAGGATTGTGATCAGAGAAACCCCCAGAAGCTATCGAAATACGCCTGCTGTCGGTGATATGGTTAACAGAAGACGATTTCGGCGAGTATTCGCCTCGGTAGTGAATGAAGATGTTTCGCAAGACTCCAGGAGGTAATCTATGGATGAAATTCTGCGGACTTGGGGGCGGAATCTTGAAGTCGGAGTGTTGAGAGTCGAGAGGTTTTCGGAAGAGTAACCGGTACTTACCTACTGTGAATCTATCAAGTCCTCTAGTAACAACATCGTTGATTGATCTGGAAGGGGTAGGAGTCTAGTTGATAGTGGTTTCGGGGAAAGGAGCGTAGACCCCGACAGATGTTCGCCCAAGGCCCCAAGCCCCCCTTGTTCGACTGTGGGAAAACGGGTAGGTCGGCACAACACGACGGTCCGGGGACCGGGTCTGTGCAGTTTGAGCCTGTGCCTGGTGCCAGGTCGATTGCTGTTTTCTCTTCAACCATCATCATCTTGCATTGGTCGACGCTGATTCAAGCTGACTGTACAGCACATGGTTCCTGTTCTCGCACAGGCCACCATCCTGATATACGCTTCCAGTCAAGTTCAACCGAATAGATTTCTTCCCTTTGAAGGACAGCAGATCTCTGTAGGATGGATACTGCAGAGCCAAGGAGCTGCAAGGAGCTAAGGTACGTTTACTCCCGAGAAATTGGACTGGGATATTCTCTTGACCTTTTAACCTTCAAGATGTGCGTAAAGCCTTGTCTTCAAGCGTTGCGACGAGCACGCTGGATAAATCGACCATCTGCAGAGGTCCGATGAAACTGAATGGCGTTCTTTTTTTGGGTCACCAAATTCCCAAAAATACAACCTCTTTCGCGAGGATGCTCCCAAGGATAGCTTGTCATCCAGTTAGTTGGCGTTGTAACCCTAATCTCAACAAATCTCTCATCCGGAACTAAGTCTCTGATTTTAGTTTAATGTGACCTCAAACCCCCACAACAGCCTAATCTGGCGATCCGTATGTCGAATCGGACCTGCGTGCCGCCCTACGAAAAGACGTGCTGGTATAAATTCGGGGAGCTGGTGAGCTCATCCAATGTTTGCGTACTCCTCGTGCTAACACACGCCCTTCTAGAATGTTAGAAGCACTCCTGAATGAACATGACACGACAGGTCAAATAAACAACACGCCCTAGATGGTCCGGTTCTCTATCCGCCGAGGATGGGCTTCGTGTCCGACTGACGGTTGACGTTGTGGTCTCAAGGTTCCGCTGACGAACCCGGTCACAAAAACGGCCGTCAGTAATTTTAGCGGTCTACATCTGTCCCAGGCTCCTTCCACAGCTCGATGGCATCACAGGTATCATCGCTGGTGATGCTGCAGAGCTTTGCGTATTGATTGGGTCTACACTGGACAACGTGAACTCTTGGTGAGTCAATTGTTTTTTGTTTTGTTTTTGTGTTCGGCTAGCCTCGAGAGCTGATATGCCACTGTGTAGGGCAATGAACGTACCTCCAACAGGAAAAATCACGTTGTGGAACACAATATACGATTGATATTCGACCTTTGCCCCTTCATACACGCAGTCTGTCTCGATTACCACGTCCTCTCCGTTCGCTCGATTTGGGACCCGATAATCATGTACTCAGCTCGTCAGCAGCCATTCATTTGCGAATATTAGGGCCCTCGCCAGCTCTCGCCCCTGCCAATGATGACCACAACGATTCTTATCTCCGTCGAAAACGAGTACGCTCGGGAGATTCGATAAAACAATGAGGCCATCCAAAATGAAAGGATAAAGGGAAACGCGTTTTTGGGACAATAGCCGCTTTGTTTGGCTTCCCGGGCCGGCTTACCCGTTGTTTGTACATCGGCAGTCGGTGCCTTACCTGACTCCGCTCCTGCCATATATGGATTTACGGCACTTCGGACCTTCCCGTTATGGACCCGCGTCGCCCGCGTGAACAATGACTCTTTTGGAGGGTGCATTGTACTTTTCCGCTTTGACCAAACGAGAACAATAAACGCGTGGACCTCTGATACTATTGTTCTACTCAGGATCTTATTCTTCTCTCTCATTATAATGGCGAGAACGAAAATAGGTGGGTGCTTGTTCCCCCTTTCTCCTCCACTTCCATCTTGACGACTTTACCTCTAGACACCACTTCGATACATTCGATACGAACAGTACGACCATGAACGCTTCATCATGTGAGTAGATCCTTAGTCTTTCTATCCTTGTCTCCGGGCTAACGGGCGCCTCTAGTTTTGAGAAGACAGCAAAGAACGAGCACCAAACGAAAGCCATCATCTTCATCTTCATCTGCATCCATCGCATCAACCTCATCAACATCCTCACTGTTAAGCGCATGCCCGCTACTCGCCTCGAAAGCTGCGCCGAAGAGGCCACACCTCCAAATCATCATCGAGGACTCGGAGGATTTGTCTGATTCACCCAGGCCCTCGTTTTCATCGGGAAGGAGTACACCTGATAAGAGGAGACCCAAGCTGTAAGTATACGCTGTTGTATAACCGCCCGTGCACAGCTCATGTACCCTTTTTCAGGAATGAGATTCGACTGGCCAAACAGCGATCCGAGGAAGACATACTGTCCAGTGCCAGTCTCCTCTCAGCTCCAAGGCCAGCTCCAAGGCCACCCACACCGGCACCCTGCTCCTCAATTTATCTCTCCCCCCGTTCTGCCTCGCCATCATCGTTTACCCGTTCTACATCACCGCTACCGCAATCAGTGACAGCACGATCAGCAACGCCCTCACCCACTGCCTCTCCCGATGCTCTCCACCTTTCTTTCCAATCTCCCCATCCTCCGCAACCAACAGTTTCCAGGAGACAATATGCCAACTCCTCGCCGTTTTCTTCCCCGAGCTCGGTATCATCTGGCCTACCTATCACCCCGGATCAATCTCCACTTCCCTCACCAAAATTTGCCGCCCATGAAAGATCAGAATCGTCGTCAACGTCATCGCAACTGAGGAGACTGAGATCCATAAAACCACTTACCATTGTCAAGAAGCATGAACTTGCCTTTGACACCTTTTTCTCGACCTCTATCAGTCCCTCGACCGCTTCCTACTCCTCAGAAGACCAGGATAACGAACCCTTGATGTCCCTTGAGCCGATATCATTCGCACACCCCGTTTCTCCCATCGTCTCTAAACCATCCTGCGATCCTTTCGTCGTTGTCCCTTCGCTCCGTGCACCTTCACCCTCACTGGATGAGGAGGATGCGGATGAAGAGGAGTTTTACTCGTCTGAGATTAGCTCGATGTTGACCCTCCGCTCTGCAATGCCACAACGCCAAGACCTATTACGACCACGACCTGAATCGCTTGCACCTCAGCCACGCCCCCGTATCCGGGTGTCAAAGCCACTGCCTGACATCCCGTACAGTCCCAGCCCAATTTCCGCCACTGATGAATCTGGTGCGAGGAAGGGTTGTTTTCCGAGTGCGCAGCTGGATCCGGCTTGGGGTAGACGGAGCTTCCTTATTCCCTCGAGGCCTCCACCCCCACCACCTGGTCCTCTTCCATCACTTCCTTCCTCATCTCGACCCGCTTCGCCACTTTCAAAGAAGTCCCGCCCTCCATCACTTGCTCTTGCCAGACCATTACCCCGGTCAAGTGTCGTACCGGACGACGAGATTGATGGTTCCTCGATTTTCAGCTTTTACGGTATCTCGCCGTTCGCTGATAGCGACTACCTTTCTGCGGGTCATTCTGGATCATCCTCATCAGTATCGAGTGGGTCCCGTTCCGGATCGTCCTCAGGTCATTCAGATGCAAGCTCTTTGCCCACTTCGCCTAGCTCCGACGAGTTCGATGCTGAGGCAGAAGATGAAGGCTTTGAGGGAGATGATCTGGAAGTTGAGCTCGATGCTTTTGACGTTCAGTTTGGTGTAGATCCATTGGGAATGGGGCAGTTCGACATGGAGAGTGACTTGATGTTGCCCGTCTCCTTGCCTGGCTCGCCTGTCCCATACACTCCTGTGGAGGCCGACCTTGACGCTGAAGAGATGACTGGAAGTGATGCTGAAGACAGAAAACCTGTCCTCCGATCCCGGTGGTCGTCTTCGACTCTTTCGTCCGTCCAAATCAAGTCGCCCCAAACACCTTCCAGCTCGGCGGTCAGCAAGTTTAAGCTCTACTTCCGTGGGAACCATACCCGTCACCAATCGGCTTCGACTTCAGTATCGAAGAAGAGGAGAAGTGTTGTTGTCGTTGGACCTTCCGCCACCACCGATTCGAAACGGATGTCTGAAGCCGCCGCTTTGACTTCCGCACGATTCTCCGTGCCGCGTTCCCCCACATCCCCGAGCACTGTAAGGTCGAGGTCGACTATGTCGTCGTTCTCGTTCGATACCCCGCTTTCCCCGACTTTCTCTTTGTCTCCTACGACTCCATCGACTTCGCATTCGACTAAGCTCTCCCCGGCTGCTTTGCGTCGACTTGGTGCAGAAGCAGCATTGAGCACGACTTCGCCTGCTGCGCTCAAGAGGCTCGGGGTCGGTGCTGATGGCGTCGACGAGAAGAAGCTCTCCGGCAAGAAGTTGAACAGACGCGCGAGCTCGTCTTCTGTCACTTCGAAAGCAAGTGTGGGGTCGAGCGGGAGTGACAAGAAGAGGAAGCCGATTCCGATCGAGATGTTTTTGAGGGTGTAAATGGGCATGATATTTTCCTCTCTATCTATCTACTTTTCTCTTTTGCCGGACACGAGATTCACGTTCTTTTTTCTATCGCTTTTTTCTGACTTCGCAATTCGCCAACCGCTGTATCCCTACATTATTCCCTCTGCCTCCGCCTCTACCTGTTTCTATACTTGCCACTACCTTACAGTTACTTACTCTATACCCGGACTAATCAGGACTATGGTTCCTGCGTGCACATTCTTTCGCTTTACACTTGTAGCATACCCTTGGGACAACCCAACTCGAATATCCACACTGTATCTTTATTTATTTATTGCCTTGGCTCGTATTGTATCTAAATCGAAGTGGTCGTCATACATAACACCCAGTCGGCGAAATCTGATGACTCAGTGACAAGCTGGTCAACTTCAACTAAACGCTCACGCTTACATAAACAAAGCTCCTGTCTTCTCCGCGACCACAACGAACGGACTTCATGATCGAATGGTTGGCGTCTTGACTCTTGGAGCTTGAACGGTTCATGTAACATCAAATGATTCTCTAGGTGAGTAATCGTAACCCTGCAAGACTCATTGCATGGAAGCTCGCCAAATTTAACTCGAAACTTCCCGTCTGAACTCAGCTGAGGCCTAGCCTGCTGTTTGGGTTTTCATGCAGGATAGATCATAGAGTTTATGTTGTGCCTTCCCCATCAACGATAACCAAAATGTTCCCATCGTTTCCGGTGGTCTCTCGGCCTCAGGTCGTCACAGCAAGCTATGAGCCTTGCAGGAGCACAATGTCATCCCAACCTGTCGTCAATGGAGGCAGATTGCTGTAAACACAGGCTTGTCGTTGGCTTTCCGTACATCAATACTACGCACGCAGCAAGGATTCAAGGCAATTCCCGCTGGGCCCTGTCCAACTACATTACGGAAGTACGGGCCGACTTCCAATTTTGTTTCATCTCCCACCGCACGGGCAGTGGGCAACCACTCGACATTTCCAAGCAACAGTGTATCGACCTCTGATCACGGTCTCATTGCTGGTCGTCACTGGAGAAATGTGACCCTCTCCTGGCTCCGGCGGAGATAAAGTTAATGGTCATATGTGAACCTTAAACTTTTTTCGTTATCCAGAATCTGGTAGTTCTCATGCACTCAAAAGATCCCCTCGATCGCTTTTGATACAACCACCATGTTCACTCGCCTCGACTTTGTAGTTTTTGCTATTTCTCTCTTCCTTTTTGCGCACTTTTACCTCAAGAAACGACAGAATGCGTTCAAAGGCTTCAGAGGTCCTCCCTCACCCTCGTTTCTACTCGGTGAGCGACTGGTCTTGCTCTGAGTCTGTCTCCGCAACAAGTCTGACACATTTCTAGGAGTGGAACATCACTTGAGATTGGGCAAACTGACGAAGATAATGCACGATTGGGC
>JANHQD010001096.1:0-33491 GCA_024721195.1 Marasmius sp. AFHP31
CTCCTCAATGCTGCGCAAAACAAACCTATGGTCGGTTCGGTTTCTTGATTCTACCCCCACGAGGATAGCACGCTCACGCTTATACCCATTTCTGCTCCTCGTGTTCCTTGGGTTTTGCGACTGTCATCAACTACAATACAACCATTCAATCCAAAAACGAACCGATTGCATTCTATTTCCGTGACTACGTACCTCACCAAAGTTGGTCGAACTCAAAAACGGAGAAACGTTCAACGGCCATCTAGTCAACTGCGATAACTTTATGAACATCACACTACGAGAAGTTTACCAAACGAATCCCGACGGAGACAGGTTCTGGAAATTGAAGGAATGTTATATAAGAGGAAGCACAGTGCGTCGCGGTCGTTGGTTACTTCTGACTTCTGACTTTCCTTCCTTGATGAAAGATTAAATACCTTCGGATACCTGATACCCTCCTCGACACGGTGAAAGAAGAACAGAATAGAGCGAGAGAGGCGGGGCGTAGTGCAAGGGGAGGTGGGCAACCTAATAGAGGTGGTATGTCTTTTCTCTATCTTGTGATAGCGGACTCCTCGTAGCTGACGGTGCATGAACTTTTTCAAGGACGTGGTATGCCACCTCGTGGTACGTCTTTGTTTTGTAACCAAACTCTTCGATTGTTCCCCTTTGCTCATGCTATCTGTTACAGGAGGTCGCGGAGGTCGCGGTGCGCCGATGCGTGGAGGAAGAGGGAGAGGACGTGGTGCATGAGAGTGTAGATGAGCTTGTTTTTGCTCCCTTGTAGTAGTATAACTGATCATCATAGTTTTTGTAATCACCAGGGTTGAAGGTGCAATGGTCACCGTTTCTATGCTGGAAGGCACTGGGCACAGCACACTCATGGGCAAATTGGCATTCATCATGAGCAGACGCGACATTCTATTCTAAGGCACAACCATAATGTGTTTTAGCGACCTCTCTCCAGCTTGATTTGTCCACGGCGAATGTTTCGGCATATTCAACTTCCAAGTGGTGTAATCTCTTGCCCACAATGACCAAGCTATGCAGAGGTTCGCCGAATGTCTCTGCTGGTGCATTAGCGAGCTCGGACAGCGTTCCTGCTACGATCCGCTGGTGTTCATCGCTTCCTCCGACTCTTGAAAGAGCTATTGCGAGGGTGGTGTCGGCCGATAAGGTGCCCGTTTGACGGATCGCTTCAATCTCGAGAAGTTGAGAGACGGCAAGGGGTATCGACATATAACGCGGAGGTTCATAGATTTTTCGGCCTCTGTGAATACGTCAGAGAGGCTTGTGAGTGGAAGGAAGAGGTCACAAACGCGCCTTGCTAGGTTTTCCTCACTTTGCTCCTTCACTTTGATGTCGAGTAAGACCAAGGTGTGGAGACCTAGATCAGAATTCTCTTTTACGCGGTCGTAGAAAGAGTCTGGTTTCCACGTCTCAGTGAAAAAGACGAGGGAGACCGTTTGGCCGAAGTTGTAAAGCTGTAGTCCACAAGCTCCGACGGCGTTCATGATCGATGCGTTGTGGATCACTCTAGTTGGGATGTTCAGTGCTCTGGCGCGTAGAATGATGTCGGTGTGCGTTGTAGCTCTGGATCTCTAGTGAGAAAGTCATCATGAAGAAAAGCAGGGATATAGCATACCCAAATGGGTCCCCGACCACCAGCAAAGAGACGTCTTCCTTGTCAGCATTGTGTAAAATTTCGTCGCTTTGGGTTTCGACCATATCGCGATCGGCGAGTATGAGGGGCTTTTCATAGAACGCTTCCTTCCTTGCACGCAATTAACAGGTAGTATAGACTTCAGATAGATTGGCTCACTAAACGTTCTTTCTGCACCATGAGAATGCTCGTGTAGGCTTCGAGATAAACCCTGGTGGAATTTTTGACAGCCTGATACATCATGTTACACAGGTTCGAACGGTTGGGAGATCGATTTCCTTGCCTGGAGACCTCTCATCGTGATATCCAGCTCATCACAGAGACCTAAACCGACGATGTAGAACATTGTTTACACGACCGGATGGAAGTTGGTGAAGGAGGAGTTGCCGGACAATATGCCTGCCGCTGGCGTTCATCGCGCCTGCCTCCCATTTCCAGCTGTGCGATTGTCATTTCTAGCTGCTAAAGGCCGTCTCCGCCGGTATCAATATCTGATGATACCTATCAGGCTGTTGAGCAAAGTTCATGAGCATTATTCACGGTGAACGGAGTCTGCGAGAGGCTGCGCTGGGCCGCGATCGGCATTAGACCCACTGAATGGGTCGGGGATTTCGGGATGGGCACGCGGTCCGAAGGGAAAGGCATTGTGATAGCTCTCCCCATCATGCTCATGGACGGCCATTGATTTTGGCCCTTTACAACTCTCCTCTTTTCTTTCCTCTTTCTGTTCCCCCATGTCTGGGCTGCAGGATCTGCCTTTCGACTTGCTGCCTCCAATATTTGCCCAGCTCGACGATCGCAGAGACTTGCATGCGTGTTCACTGGCGAGCAAGACCTTCAATCGTGCCGCAACACCCTTGCTGTATCACACCCTCGACTCCAGGATCATCTCCAAGACTCTGGTTCATCATCCATCGACGACATTGAAGGAGAGACCCCATCTAGCGCAGTATGTGAAGCATGTCACGGAGACTGGTGAGTGCTACTGTGGACAATGTTACCGGTATACCATTCTTAAGAGTTACGTGTTAGGTGCTGTTCACAGAGGACTCATGCTGCAATATCCTACCATAACGGAGGATACTCTTTCTGCTCTCTCACTATGCACCAACTTGTATTCGATGACATGGGTCGACGATACTTCCACGACTGGCCAGATTTTACTTCTGTTCCTCGCGGTCCTCAAGAAGCTGCCCCTTCGATCTCTCACCATACGGACGCACAGTGACCTTGGAGAGAATGTTTGGAAAGAGCTCATCACCTTCACCGGACTTGAGAAAGTGTCCATATGGTGCATGGAAGGCCCCCCTCGAGTCCTTCAGGGTTGGTCGAGCATGCTCGGCAAGACTCTCACTCACCTCGAACTGGGAGTTAGTACTTTCAATTCAAATATTTCACAACGTGCGTAATTGACTTTATCACCCCAATCCATGTTATACATTCAAACAGCGTTGCGCCGGTGTTCCTCCCACCATCCTAATCACAGTGCTTTCCCAACTACCCCTCCTCACCGACCTCCGTCTCAAGGGTGTCCCAGCCAATGCCATCTGGACCATTCTTTCCTACCTTCCTCAGCTAAAGTCGCTTGATATCGAATACCTTGGTGGGGGCTCCTCAAACAATGTACGTCGGACACAGTCCTTGCCCGTTCACGGCCAGTCTGCACACGTAACAAAACATCCGTCTCTCCCCACGCTGCGCAATTTAATTGTCCGCGCGACAACTGTTGATCAAAAAATATGGACTTGGATCCGCGAGTTAGTCCCAAACCGAGGGCTCGAGTCTCTCAAGATACATGCTTTCACGCTCTTCAGCAGCAGCGCGAATCGCATGATGTCCTACATCGAGTCGATCACTGGTAGCGGCCAGGCGATGATCCCGCGAATGTTTATTTTGGACCTATCTTTGGTTCACAAGGACACGCTGAGAAGACTCGAAGTTGTCGAAGCGGGGTTGATGACTCTCTCCGATCTTGAGTGCCTGTTGGGCGTGTTCCCAAAGTTGGAAGTACTGGGGTGCACGGTGGCTAGTAAAGATGCGGTACGTTTCCTCCCCCACCCTCCCCCCATCCCCCGTGCCTCGTACCTTGGCTGATTCTTGGTTTTCGAAAAAAGACTTCATTTAAACAGGCTATTCGAGGTGCACACAATCTGACGACGATTATGGCTCAGATAAGGTGGATACCTGACGCTGCCACCGAGCCCCAATATCGTCAGAAACCTGGATTTAGCATTCAGGACGCTAGAGACCTAATGTTACGGACAGAGGGTAGCCGGTTGAGGATTGTTGGCGTGGGGTCTGTCATGTACGTCGGTAAATGGGTCAATCCTGGACCTGTCTTCGAAGTGGCGAAGAACGTTGCAGAGGATAAGTGGTTTACTTGACGGTCGTTTTAGAGGGATTGTTATGATTTTATAATTTGTAGATTTTGTTTGATCTAGGAATAAGGCGTATACATATGTACTCCATAATTTTGATCTTCTTTTTCTTGCTTCCCCAAAAAGTTTTCGCGCACAGTTTCGCATCAGGTCGGCGTTTTCCATCGAAGTCCGCGTTCATCTCGTCACAAGTTCCCACACCTCTCTCTTGAACCCTTTCTCTCTGCTGTCGCGTTTTCATCATCCACAACTGATGGATACAAACTCAGAGGCTTGTTCAAATGCATGGCTTCCGGCACGGCACCAACCCCAATCTCAATCCACTCCCTCGGTCGCCCCAGTCGGAAATTAGGCCTGCCTTTTCGAAACGTAGTCACCGACTTCGACCAACGCCTCATCAAACAGATACTCATTGACGGGGATGAAGAGCTGAAAAAATGTGACACAGAGTTGAATCGGCTGAACGCTATCATTGGTGTGCAGAGTAAACGCGCAGGAATCCAGAAAGAGATGGAGACTTACCGGGCGTTGCTATCCCCCATCCAGAGAATGCCACCAGAGATCTTGACAGAAATTTTCATGCTCTGTGTGATGGATATCAAGAATCTGCATGCGATGGAGGATATAATGATGATATCTGTGGTTTGCGGTCGTTGGAGAGAGTTAGCTCTATCTGTGCCTGCGTTGTGGTCGCGCATCGATCTCTCTATAGGACGGTCATGCAGGGAAGACAGCAATTATCCACGCATGCGCCGTTATGCGGAAACCTTTTTGGAACGGTCCGGAAATGCCCAGCTCGCCGTCGCTCTGGAATGGCCGGAACTATGCTCCTCCACTCTCGACATGTCCGTGAACGAAGACGCAGTCGCGTATATTCTTGTTGCCTTGCGCATGAACTCGAGCCGTATTCGCGTTTTTAACTTCGATGTCTCGGCCCACATCGAGAACGGAATCATTCTTAGAAAGTTGAAAACGAGCTACTCATCGCTTGAACACCTCAATTTTTCTCTCCTCTACGGTGGCGGTTTAGCCGAAGATTTGGCAGAGACCAACCTCGACTTCTTTGGTGGTGTCTCCGCTCTTCGGTCACTTTCTTATCAGTGTTATACTGGTTGGAAAGTGAGATCTCGGTTCCCGCGGCACCAACTCAGCCGTCTTGTGATACGAAACGTTAACGCAGGAGAGTTCTTACCAATTCTTACCGGGTGCAATAATCTTCGAGAACTAGAAATTTCGGACACGAACGATGACCTCGAGGAAGCGATCAATTGCAGAACACCGCATACTGCTACCTGCTACCGAACCTTTAGCTCCTGGGGATTTCAACCTCAGATGACGACGACTTGTCATGCATCATCCAGTATCTCACCGTCCCCAAACCCGAATCCATCAAGATTCGAGGATCGTGGAGCTCTTTTGACCCGAAGGAGAAATTCTGGACATTGGCATCCGTCAGGAGTCTTTTGACCAGATCCCGTTGTCCCGCCTCTCTTGAATTCACCAAACTCATTATTACTTCCAACTTCAAATGTGAGCCACTCCAAGAATGCCTTCGGGATCATCGTTACTTCGCCTTCCTTACACCAGGGTAATAGTGCGGTTCAGACTGTTTGATTGGATACGCTTAACCTTCACTCCTCGACATTTGTGCCCTTTCCGAAATATCTCCACCTCTCCATATCCCTCATCTTCGCCTGTAACTCGGCGTCGAGAAGTGCCACAGCATCTTCACCGAGGGCCAGACGCGCTGGCAATTTCTCATTCGAAGACACCACATCCAGTATCTTGCTTGCAGCCTTTTTCGGGTCCCCAAGCTCCTTTCCGGGATTTGCAGCGTACTTTTTGAGATCCTCATGGATTTCGCTGTAAGTATCGATCTATTAAATCCGACCCTTCAGTATCGGACGAGGTACAATGCTCGAAACTTACCTCTCTGGCTGGGCGTTTCATTGCGGATCCGACGGAGGTACGGGACTGGCGTACATTGAAAGGGGCAAGTTCCTTTGCCCACACCTTACTTACGGTTGGAATCGATGACATCCGACAGTCAATCTGGAGTTCCTAACAGACATTCAGGTGCGGCTTACAGTCCAAGGCTGCCTTTGATGCGCCGTAGACGCCTGCTATAGGATATGCAAAGTATGCGGACATCGAGCTGATATTCACGGTCAAGCCCACCTTTCGTTTACGGAAGTGTGGTAGAGAGGCCGTAGTGAAGTTGACTGTGCCAAAGAGTCGATAATAGCTCGGAGTTGCTCTAGGCTAAGTTGAGGCCGAGTAAGGCTGACGTCGCTGAGGCTACTTGTGATATTTACCTTACTTCCTCCATTGCACCGAATTGGAGATAACCGGCGTTGTTCACCAGTATGTCTACCTGGCCGCGGTAGTCGGGAGCATCAAGGCATATCGGGACGACTCTTTCGGGAAAGCTCGAAGGAACAAACGACACTCACTAGAGCTTGATCGCGTATAATGCAAAATTCTCCAGGGTTCTCTGATCAGAGGTGACATCGATGGAGAGTCTCGGCGCCCCTTTCGCGCAGATCAGCGATCGCCTCTGGGCGGCGAGCGGTGGCAATAACCCCAAGGCCACGGCCAAGGGCCTCGATCGCGACCTTGAATTCATGCGCTCTTTTATCATACACAGGCGGGATCAACTGGCTCAACGGGCAACCTAATGCAGTAGATTTTACACTCTTTTGCAGTGTCGCGGTCCAGTTCCGTGTTTCAACTTCTGGTTACGGTTGTTGTATAAATATTGGGGTTGTCTGGCTTCAGCCTTCATCTATATTGAAAATATAGCAACAGTGACTAAGATTTGAGTCTCTTACAATTGATGGAGAGTAGAGAGTCAGGGACTAGCACTCGCGCGCCTCTAAGCATTCTTTATGTTGGAAAGTCGGGAATGGTGTTCGACGCTCGTGTGGCCAAGCCTCGGCATTTTCCGCAAGTGCGCGGTCACGTTCTTTTCGCGACAATAAACCCTCGTAACGGCACAGCCTTTCACACACCTCTTCCCCTCGCCCCTGTCGCGTTCTCATTATCCACAATCCATGGAGACCGACAGAAAGACTTGCTCGAACTCATGGAACACGACGCCAACCTCAATCTACTCCTTTGATCGCCCGACTCGGAAGTTAGGCTTGCCTTTTCGAACCGTGGTCACCGACTTTGACCAGCGCTTCATCAAACAAATACTCATTGACGGGGACGAAGAGCTGAAGAAGTGTGAAATGGAGTTGAACAGGTCAAATGCAGCTATCATTGGTGCTCAGAGTAGGCGCGCAAGGATTCAGAGGGAGACGGAGAGTTACCGGGCATTGCTGTCTCCCGTCGAGAGAATGCCACCAGAGATCTTGACGGAGGTCTTCATGTTTTGTGCAGAGGATGCCGATCACCCGGATACAATGGAGGATATGATGTCGATCTCCATGGTGTGCGGTCGTTAGAGAGAGCCAGCTATGTCGGTGCCCGCGTTGTGGTCCCACATCTACTTGTATCTGGGAGTGGTACCCAGGGACACGGGCAATTATTACCCTGCACTTCGTCGTTATGTGGAAACCTTCTTGGAACGGTCAGGAAACGCCCCGCTCACCTTCACTTTGTCATGGGACCAAGTCCACTCCAGCGATCATGACATGTCTGTGGACGAAGTTTCGGTTGCGTCTATCTTTGATGCTTTGCGCTCGAACTCAAGCCGAGTTCGTGCACTTCGTTTCGATGTATTGACCTCCATCGATGATGAACCCATTCTCAGAAGGCTGAGGGCGAGCTACCCTCGCTGGAATACCTTGATTTCTCGTTCCTCTATCGAGGTGCATCCCAGGAGTCTACAGACATCGACTTTTTCGGTGGTGTCTCAGCCCTTCGTTCACTCTCTTACCGACGTTATGCTAGCGGGAGGGCGAGATTGCATTTCCCTTGGCAGCAACTCAACCACCTTGCAATAGAAGATGCTTGCACCCGAGAGTTGTTACCAATCCTTGCTATGTGCAACAACCTTCGATAACTAGAACTTACGGACGTAACGACGACCTCGAGGAAGGGGTGCATGAAGGACACCATATAATGCTACCGGACCTTCAGCTTATAGCAATTTCGCCCTCAGATGAAGATGCCCTATCAGCGGTTCTCCGCCATCTCACCGCCCCCAGACTCGAATCAATCAAGATTCGTGGGCTATGGTGGAACCCATACTCGGAGCAGGAAACCTGGACACTCGTGTCCGTCAGGGGTTTCTTGATGAGATCGCGTTGTCCCGTCGCCTCTCTTGAACCAGATCGCGTGATTCTCTTGGAGTACGACACCATATCACTCCTCGATCTCATCCCCAGACTTCGTTCCATCAAAATCGTGGAAGTACTCGCTTTTTACGGCCTCAAGGGGTGGCCAAAGCCGGTCGAGGCGGCGGAACTACATCATCACTCCCTCCTTCCTCCGACATCTTTCATCAGGGCCTCTAACTCGCGCATCTAGCTCCCCTTTCCTGCCAAAGCTGAAAGATATCGCACTCTTCGTTCATCGGAACGGCCTGGACGAGGCGTCTCTCGTGCATACTATCGCGTCCAGATGGGATGGCCACGGTCGAACTGGTCGTATGTCTAATACGATTAGTTGGACGGACTCCCGCTCTGATTCTTTGGAGTCCGCCGAAATACGGCTCTTAACTTTCAAAGATGGATCGGGTGCATTGGACGGCCTTTCGATGTTGGAATGTTTCAAGGATGCAGGATTGAGGGTCACACTGGGGACCTGCAGCTGCTTTGAATTACTAAAAACAAGGCGCCCCTTTAGATAGTACTTATTACAAACTTTGGTCATATATAACTGAAATTACACGAATAACGTGCCCTACTACAATACCCTAGTGTCAATACTTGGTCCCCCCAGTCACAACCGCGTGGCGGAAGACCCCGCATACTTGCCGAGTCAATGCTTCTGTGTCGAAGGCAGGCCATCCTGAGTCAATGTCTCATTGACATTGACAGTCAGGTTTCTTGGGATCCAGTCGATTCAGGATTGTCAGTGTGGCACTGGGACCAGTCCCCAGAAAGTTTTTGCTCGCGTATGTCGGCATTTCCAATCAAGCTCGCGATCATCACGTTCTTTTCGCGATAGTTAACATTCGCAGCGCGCACAGCTCATCATTCATGAGAGGGAGTCTCCTCGACTAAGGAACCTCTGACCGAGTTACGAATACCGTCCCCTACTCCAATACCTCGGGATTTTGCCTATCAACATTGAGTGGGGACACAGGTGATTCATAGTTGGTGATCTTCTGACGTTGAAACGTGGGGTTGAGGGCCATGCTGGGGAACTCTAGCTACCATGATCAACTAATACCACTCATTCGATCTCTAACCAGAGTTACGAACAACACGATGCGCACTAAAGTTACCACAACCCAATACCAATACCCATAAGCACTTGATTGCAGTGGCGCGAAAGACACGCCTGCAAAGCTTTACAGCATATTCGAGTCAAGGGTTCTGTGTCAATAAGCCATCCTGAGCCGATGCCTCATCGACATTGACAATCAGATTTTTTTTCACAGGCCGGCAATGGCGCAGGGCTTGAGAGCACAGACTGGGCCACTCCATTCGCCGGGCTGCAGTACTGATCTTACTTGGAGGAATTTTCACACGTGACCGCGTTGTGTCGACCGAACTTCCCAAGATTTAGATTGGCCTATCCAAACTCTTGTCTTTCTCTTTGACTGCGACGGTTGCTACACTAACGCCAGGAAGAGTTGCTCAGCGCCTGCAACACCTGCTCTTGCAGATACTCATATGGGGAAAAGAAGCGGTCGGGTCAACCCTTCAAAAGGTTAAGTACAAAATGATGAAGTGCATTATGGTGCGGTTATGTAGCACAAATCTATGATACATATTACTATTAAGGGGACGGGTCAGTAGACCCATGGGAAGATAAGGATTGCCATTCCACTTTGTCGCTAGTGTACGACTCAGATTCGTTGGGGAAAGAACGGCTTCGCACGGCCTCCCCAAACTTCTGGATGGCAGAATCGCGTTCGGCTTGCACATTCCCGAAGCGACGAACAAACTTGGCTTTGTGGCCAGACCATGTGCCCATGATATCGTCCCAGACCAGGACCTACAGAGAGACGGGCGGTCAGTACTTCGTTCGATACCGAACTGATGGTGGCGCGACTCACTTGACCGTCCGTCGATGGACCAGCTCCGATTCCAATGGTCGGGATCTTTAAGCGGTCTGAAACGAGTTGACCAAGCTCCTTTGGGACGCCTTCCAAGACTATCGAGAATGCCCCTGCTGCCTGCAGGGCCTCAGCTTCCTTCATTACCTGTTTTGCACTAGCCGTATCCTTTCCCTGAATCCTGAACCCCGACAACGCAACGTGCCTTTGTGGCTTGAGACCGACGTGCGCCATGACTGGTATACCAAAGTCTGTCAGTCTCTTCACGGTCTCCACGACCTCGAGTCCACCCTCCATCTTAACGGCCTCGACGCGTCCCTCCTGGATCATCCGGACCGCGTTTTTGATAGCATCGGCATTAGAAGGCATATATGTTCCGAAGGGCATATCAGCGACGAGCAACGGGTGTGTTGTTCCGCGAGCGACGGCACGAGTATGATGAATCATCTCCGAAAGGGTAATTTGCGTGGTGGATGCGTATCCAAGACAAACTTGTGCCAACGAATCTCCGACAAGGACAATGTCGATCAGAGGGTTAGAAGAGCACGCAATAGCCGAGGGGTAGTCATAAGCGGTGATCATTGTGATGGGGGTCTTGTTGGCTTTGAGGGAGAAGAGTGTTTCGAGGGTTACTTTTTTACGAGCGACGCCTGAATGAAATAGTCCACCGTGAGTGACATGATGGAAGGTTTGAGAATGCAGCGTACCAGGAAGGTTACTCGTATCTTGAGGTCGAACGCTCATCCATCGTCGTGGGTCGTGTGCTCGTTGGGCACTTCGGAAAAGAGAATGTCTAGTAGTCGAGAGCAGAGTGCAGCACATGGTGGAATCAGATAGAGTTGTGTGTCCAAGACAGTAGACCAGAGTCAAATTATTTAGAGGTATAAGTAATAATCAAGATGATTAAATCATGCCATGCAACCCATAATAGAAAATACGGTCGATGGCTCGATGGTGGAGGTTCGGAAAATAGTTGTCGATATTACTTTACGCATTTTATTCAAAGGCTCGGCTACTACTCAATACCGAACCGGGGGCTCTAATACACGTGGCGCACGTGGATAACCCCTCTTGTCCCTTGCCAGCCACTGAATAGCACTGAATAGCCATCCTAGGCCTGCAAGCAATGTTGAGCAGGATGACAACGGCTCGATGTATAGGTAAAATCGGTGGAGCTTTAAGCTCGAGTGCTGAGACGCTGGCTTCAAATCCGTTCTGGATTTCTCATGCCGTTCATATCATTGCTCACGATGAAAGCGCTTAACAATCCATCCATCGACTGGGTCTCCAATAGATTCAATATTTCACTCCTGATTTGACTCAAAATTGAGTTCTCCCATAGAGTTGTCGCGATTGAAAGCCCCTGCGGAAATTCCCGCCCACAAGCCCCCACAGGACAGCGTTAACGTGGGAACGTCAACCACGGTCCCGTGATGCCGGACATAGCGTCACGTAACTTGACTCCAATTCCAAACCATCATCATTGTCAATCTGCTAGTGCTTCGATCCGACATTCGAAGTTCATTCCTCGATGCCTCGTAAACGAACTGCTTCATCTACAGCCAAATTGAAGAAAGGAGCGACATCTGCTCATCGCGCTCTGCAGGACATAACGGAGACTGTCCTCCTTGATCAACATGAGGATAATCTCCTCAAACCTGACAGTGACCGGCCAAAACGAAGAGCCAAAGTACCGACGGGCGCCCTCGGCCAGAAGCTGACACGACCAGCACCGGCGTCATCTCTACCCCCATCATCACCAATCGCTTCTTCAACCTATCTTCCTATCGCCAGCTCTGTTGTCGATGGTGGCGACGACAACGCTATCACACCGTCGCAGGAAACTCAGGCTACCAGTCATGGCTTTTGGGCAGACGAGGTTGTGGAGGACAATTGGAAAGAGAATATTGATTTCAGCTCGCAATGTTACGATGAAAATGGGGAGTTCATTGCGCCGCAGGTGGAAGAAGAAGCAGAACAAGTGCCATTGGGAGATTCAGATCCTTTTGGTTTCTTTGCGGTTGAAGAGAAACTCAAAGCCGAACGTGCGAGACGGCCTCCGAGCGCTCCAAAGGGACCTTCACCCTCGAACCCACCTTCGAAACCAACACTCACTCAACCAGTGAAGCCCCCACGCACTCCTCACAAACGACGGGTTGGCAAACGCCCACTTTCGGCATCCTTGAGCTCGAGGGACTCCAGTCCGGCGAGATCTGAGTTGTTGCTTAGTTCTCCCTCTCCGACCAAGCGTTTGTCTGAGCGGTTCAACGCCCAGAGAGAAACGGAGTTGGAGATTCCTGAGGAGAGTGCACCCGTCGAAACGGATGCTGACGACTCCCCATCAAAGGCAACTGGGAGGAGAAAGAGACCGAGGTTGAGTGATAGCCCAGTAAACCCAGAACGGCTGGCAAAGTCGTTGACTTCCCTGCTGCCTAAACGTCGAGGGAGAGGAAAGGTGTACTACGAAGAGGAAGACGACGACGAGGAAGTGGAGTTTCATACGAGGAAGAGAGCTACTCGTGGTCGTCGAAAATCGAAAGACGCGAAAGACGCGAAACACCAGGAAGAGGAGGAGGAGGAACTCGACCTTGACGAGGTACGAAGATGTCGCTTCCGTTCTCAACTGAGTTTTAGTGAACTGAACTTATCTGCAGAGGATGGCGCAAGAGCGTCAGGCAAGACTTGCCTACTTCAAGAAACTGCAGAACTACGAAGTGGCAAGGGAGAATGTATATGTTGTATAATATCGGACATTATAAGGTTTATCGCTTTTTTGGGTAACGACGTGTATTCTTTGACGACCTATCCGTGTATATAAGATCCAGACTAGTCTCGCTGTACAGTATGCCCCACACTCACATATCTCTGTCTCTCTAATCTTGTGTACTATTTTCTCTTGAGTGTTGTGACTTGCGTCTCTCCTCCAGGAAAAATTGGTATGTCGACTGGCTGTCGACAAACTCCTTGACAGATGATATCTTGGGTATATCTCTGCTATTGAGGGGTTGCGTGAAGTGGAAGGTGATAATCTCTTCGCCGGCGAATGAAGTACCGTTCAATCCTTCGCCTAGTGTGCTTGTCTGGACATGTAGGTGTCAATCGCTGCAGTTCAGTGTCAATCTCACAGGCCATGGGAATTCTAGCACATACGTGAATCACAACGGTGTCTTCTCCCTCTATTACTTCATGTAAGGTCATCTAAGGCTCAGAAAAAAGAGTGAATTATAGGTCTTTCTCCTCCCGATAATTGGGGAGACGCACCTTAAGTGACTTTATCCAACGCAGTAAGCCAGCGAGATATTCCCTATATTGCTTCTTGTTGAGCACCGGACGCGCCAACGACTTTGGTAGTATTCTGTGCTCCAAGCTATCATCAAAAAGGTTCATTACGCGGTCTACGGAGCGGGTTGACGACCATTCGTTTGAGGCATCGATGAACTCCAGCACGGTCTGCAGGCGGGGGGAGGGGTATTTTGGTTGGGTGAATGTTAAGGAGGAGGGTGTCCAGGGTTGCATTAGTGCGTAGAGAAAGTTCGAAGGACTGGTGATTCAGAAAGCAAGGCCTTGATGGACGATATTTTTCATGCAGAGGTGAGTCTGAGACTGTGTACAGCGATGACCTACTATGACATAGTAATATCCGGAAGTATTTCAAATTTGTGTGGCCAGAACACGATTGGAGGTAGTGCCCGGCGTAATGATCGGGAGCTTCGAAGGGTCAGACGAATTGGGCAAGTTGTAGAAAATTCTGGAAGACAAAAGATAGAGATACTAGCTCAGGAAACCGTTACAGAGTCCCTGTCCTTGTCCCTCTTGTGCCTGTTCCTTTTCTTCTTTGAGGGTTTCTCCTCTTCATGATCTCCTTCACCTTCGTCAACGGGCCGTTTCCGTTTCACCGCTGACGTCGACGAGCCGGTACCCTCCATCTCCATTCCTTCACCGGTGACATCAGAGTTGGATGGTTCTGCCAGTATTTTCATCTTCATTCGTTCCTTCTTTCCCTTCCTCTTCTTCGCTGGACGTTGGATCTCATCGGTGTGATCGCCACTGGTAACGTCGCCACGTCGTTGAGTAATTTTAGCCTTCAGTTCCTGAAGCCTCTCGTTTCGCTTCATATCCCACTTGCTACCTTCTCGATACGGGGCGTATTTCTTTATGGACATGTACTCGTTGAGCTCCTGATCGGTCGCGAGAAGGATTTCAACGGGGGTAAGAGCGAAGTTGTCTGATTTGACTTTCGCGTATTTGAACCTCGTGGGCATCCCTCCGACCTACAGAGGGATATTCAGTAAGGGGTAACGAGAGAGACGAACGCGAAGGAGAAAAAAAAAACAGACCATATCGTTGAATTCCAGGCCATATATATCGTCCATGTATTCATCCAACTTGCGTTTCCGCATCTCCTCAGTCCCGTCCCATTCCTCGTCGTCATCTACCCTCTCCACGTCGGCGTCCATATCATCAATGTCCACGCCACCCTCCTCGTTGGCGGCTTCCTTGTTTTTCTTCTTCTTTTTCTTCTTCTCTTTCTTCAATGATTTGGCGGGCTGCTCGTCATCTGGCACGTATATGTCTCCGATGTCGATATCGTCGTCCCAAGTCGGTTTGTCGTCCTCGTCATATTCAGCATCGTCACCATACAGACCACTCATCTGCCGATCATGTGCGTCAGGATCCCAATCACCGTCCAAATCTAGTTCGTGTAACGCTAAATCGTAAACAGAATTAGCCTTCTTCACTTGGCCTGTTCGAACGAAACCCAACCTGGATCGTCCTGGAAGCTGCGACCGCCCTCCTTTTCAATTTTAGCGAGCTTAGCTCGGAGTTCCTTCATCTTGAGAGCCTTCATCCGTTTGACTTCTTCTCGCCGTTTCTGCATCTCCTCCTCTTTTCTCGCTGCTTTTCTCTTGCGTGCTTCCTTTCGCGTGGAATCCTCTCGTCTGACGGTCGACTCTATCTGTCGAGGGTATTGTTTAATGACATCTGCATCCCTACAATGTTACAATGAGTGAGCAAGGACATGTCTTGCAGACGTTGGCACCACGTACGGTTCTTCGAATCGGAAATTGTAAGAAGTTTCGAATCGGTCGACGATTTCGTCGAAGTCGTCGCTGTCCACATCAGGGTCATTGGTTGGGAGGGTGTCATCCTTCATATCCACATCCGACGGCTGCGCCTCTTCACCTTCCTCTTCTTCCTCAGTTTTGGCTTTCCCCTTTGCCTTCTTCGATGAAGTTATCTCCTTGTAGGTCGGGACGCGATTGGATGCCTTGTCTATCCATCCTCGATTCATGATGTAACTAGCCGAGACTAGGTCAGAACAAAAACATTGAGGGCTCTATTAAACTCACTTCATGAGGAATTCCTGGTCAGCCTCCCCTTTCGATTGCTTTTTATCCTTGTTCGCATCTTTCGATTTCTTTTTCTTCTTCTTCTTGCCTTCATCTTCCACTGACTTGGACGTGTTCGCATCCCCTTCCGCGTCCCAAGAGATTGTGTTAGGATCCACGGTGACCAGATTCTTCAAATCTGTGCCAACGCTCCGCTCCAAGAAAGCACGGTACTCTTCTTCCTCTTTCTCTTGTTCGTCTTTGGTCTTTTCTCGTGGTACAAGAAAGTCATCAGCGTCGTCGTCGCCATCGGCTCCGTGGAATGCGGCGATAGTTTCGTCTCGCAGGAGTTGCTGTTCTTCGGCATGTGTGAATGGACGCGGCTCAGGCGAAGGACTTCGAGAACCAGCATCGAGAGCTGCTTCCAGAGCGACTTGACGAATGGTTACAGGCTTCGACTAGCAAGCAGAAATGAGTTTGGGATATGTAACGGTGCTCAAGAGACGCACTTTATCCTTTGCCCGCTTGGTTTTCGTCGGCACTGGTGCAACCTTTGTCTGTTCCTCTGCATGAGATATGAGATAAATTTCGTACCCTCTTGCAGGTCCCGTACCTTCAAAGATCCCTGACTGTGAGTTATAAATTTCTGGATCTTTACGCTTGATTCGCGCAAGGGTTCGCAGAATTGCGGCGTCCATGGCAGGCGTAAGCTCTTCTCCGTCCTCATCTTCAGACTCGTCCGACTCATCATCGCTCTCTTCGTCGCCATCTTCTCCAGCGTCCGATCCATACTTCTCCTTCACTGCAAAATAAACGTTCAGAGCTCTTTGCTACCTGGAATGACCGATTGTACGTGCATTTTTCGAGTTCTTCTCGTTCTTTCTTGTATTCAAAAGCTTTAGCATAGTGATCATTGATCGTGAGCTGGAAGTTGTCGCCTCCTCCCTCTGAATCTGAATCGGAGAACATTTCGAGAGAGGGAGAGAAAAAACTCTAAAGAATTTGAATAGGCGAGCGCCCGCCACGTGCGGCAAAACTATATCTGCCGGACGCTGTCTAGAGGCCGGCAAAAAGTGAATGGTAACCTTGCTACATAGCGTTGACCAGGGGTCCGCAGCTTTATCTTTTACCATGATCATCTTTGACGACTCTGAGCACACTTCCACTTCTAAACCCGTTCTCTCGCAGTCCGGTACACTCAGTCCCCAGTCAGAATTGGCGGTAACGGAACTAGTCAGGCCAGATTCACCTCCTCCATATTCCAGGCCGGCTACTCCGGCACCGAGACCGCAGCAGACGACAGCTGCGTCCTCCTCTCATAGCACTGGTCAGGAAAGTCACGATGTTGAAGCACACGGAACCCATGAATACCAGCCGCCGCGGCGAAAGCGTCGTGGTAAACGGTGGGCAAAGCGCGCTTCAGCTGTAGCACTCGTTTTCATCCTCTTCGTCATGGCCTGGCGCTTCGTGCTGTTGGAAGGATGGGAGGTGCGCAACCACGACAATTCACTCACGAGTACCCTGCTCAATATTGTTCTAGCATCATATACGGCGATATCTTCCCTCTTCTGTCAGTCCTTTGATTTGCAGTCACGCTTGACCTGCATCTAGGTGTACTCATGAGTCTTCTTTCTCTGATTACAGCAATCCCACCCGCGCTTCGGGGGCCATCATGGACCACCTCCGCACCACGATCATGGCCCAATCAGAAAGGTTAGTCGACTATTCTCCTCTCCGTCTCAGTGTGTCTGAGGTAGCGCCAGCCCAGCGATGTCTCTGAAATAGCAAAGGACGTCGCTACCCTCAAACGTTACTGCACCACAAATGCCTCGTGGACACCGATTGCCCGTCATCCAAAAGAACCCATTCCGTTCAATTCCTCTAGTACTACGCTCCATCTACCTTTGGACGCCTATTCACTCTTTCTTCTCACCCGTATACCCAACTCCTCTGGCAGGCTTCAAGTCCTTCAACATTCCATCCCTCACGCACCCCCTCAAGTATTCATTGCAGCACAACATGCCGAGCAACACTCGTTAGATTCTATTTCAGTTTGCCTGATGGAAAAACTGCCTGGCGTCGTGGGCGTCGGTATCTTTGTAGGCATTTAAAGGTTGACTATCGCAAACTTAGTTCAACTGACTTACTCCTCCAGACCGACAATTTCACTATTGCCAAAGAACCACCGCTTGACTTTGATATTACTCTTTTACTCCCAGTCCTCCGTCCAGGTTTCATGTACGATCTGGAAACGGACCTACCCAAATTCTCCCATAACTTGAACATCGACATGCCCATGGACTCAGTATCTCTCAAATCTAGGGGGCGACCAGTAATTGCGGTACGGTGGTGATCGCATCCTGTTTCTTGCGATTGGTACTTAGCGCATTCTTCTCTAGGACCTAAAAGCCAACGTAGTCGTCATTGAAACCTCTCACGGCCCCGTCAAGGGCACGATAAAGGCCTCTGAATTCCTGTCGATAACGACTTCTCACTCCCCGATTGATGTGAATGTTATCTTGGAAAACAATGATGTGACGTTCACTTCGGTTGACTTGGAAAATACAGACTCGTGAGTGCATCAAGTCCTGTCGATGATCAGCTTCTCAACGTGTCTTTACCAGGTCAATCAACGCAACCATTTCACTTGTTTCCCAGGCGGATGAGGGCGGAAAATACGATATTGAAGTGTCAGCCCCAAATACGGCGTTGAATCTTACCTTCCCCTCTGCACCCTCCAATCCTGTCCTCCAGGTGAAATCTATTACAACCGAAAATCCGTGCCACATCATCCTTCCCCCTCAGTATCAAGGTAGTTTTGCTTTAACGTCGCTAGATGGCAACCTTCCCTCTTTAATCCAGCGGATTGGCGCTGTGGCTCAAGACGTAGAGTCCATTAACGACTCTCGTGGTGAGATTTTACGCGGAAGCGTTCCTTCTCAAAATGAAGGAACAACGGCGGGTTGGGTTAATGTAACAACTTCAAGGGCGGGGAATATCTTAGTTTTGTAGTGTTTAGTACTGTTCATCCTTTCTCGTTTGGTCGTATTCGTATCTACAGGTGTAATTAGCAAAGTTCCGTGTACAGTAATAATATCATTATACAGGATATCTCATTACCGGAGATCAGTCAAAAAAGCCCTTTGCTCGCAAGTACCCCTGGTGCTTATCGCGGTGCGCATTGACTTGCTTGTCGTGCGAGAAACGAAAGAATGGTATCACCACCTTGGGGAATGCAACTGAGCTCTGCTCGCTGACGCAAAGTATTCTGGTGGCTTACCCAAGAGAAAATGGTGAACAAGATGTCGAGGAGCCAGTTGTTTCTAGGGGTGACGCCTCTGGTACAACACCTGAAGGTGTCGGTAATCCCATCGATGGTTATGTGGGTTCGTGGGTTTGAACACCTAAAGCAAGATATTTAGGAAAACGCCCAGTCCGTCCCGCTCACCCTGAAATATTGCAAGAGCAGCATCTTGAGTGGTTACCGCTTTGTCGGTTCCTTCGATTTCACGTGTGATCGCAGGTCTTGTTTCAATTCCTCCTCGAAACCTTCGGTAAGCATGGTTGTTGGGGAAAAGGTGTGGACGTCGATTCCGTAGAGCATGAACTCCGAGTGCAAGGTATCACCAAGACCTTGAAGAGGAGGGACGCATCAAGAGCCCGGTAAGTATACTGGAAATGAAGATATTGCCGACCTCGAAGAGCTTGCTTGGCCGGAGCATAGCTTGCCCAACCAACGTAGCTGATGTTCCCAAGCAGAAGAAACGATTTCCCTTCCGTTGCTGCTTGACCATCGTCCTAGCCGCGGCCTGCTAGTCCATTAAGGTACCACACAAGGGAGATAGACCAAGACACGTATCCAGGTCGTCCATGCCTGGACTCAATATCCGGTCAACATCCCCTGCGTGAGATCTTCTTCCGTCATTTCAACAAAGAATATCGGCTTGGACGAGCCAGCACAGGTAAAGACCGCGTCGGGCGCGTGTTCTTCGTGCGCCTGATAGACGGTATCGAGAGCTTTTGAAGAACCTGATGCCGTGTCGAGAGAAAAGGAGTATGCTTGTAATTTCTGTGCCGGGCTTTTGCGATGATTCTGAAAGTCTGCAAATCAATTCGATGGCTGGCTGCATATCATGAACGATGCGACTCCTGACCTCTTGCTCAACGATCGCTTTTTCTAAACGATCTTGACCGCGAGCTACAATGGATACATGTGCACCGTTTTCCACCATCAGAATGGCGAGAGAAAGACCGAATCCTATACTTCCACCAGTGAAATACACATGCTATTCGTTAGTTGATTAGCGAGACCCTTGGTTCGGGATGTAACAGCAGGTTTACTTATCAGGCCGTCAGGATGCCATTTCTTGGAGGACATGGTGTGACGCTCTCAGCAATTCTCCGTCGCGTCTTAGGGTGCGACCCGAAATGCCCGAGGGCTAAGCAGTTTCGCATTACTTTCCCACGCGTTTAATGCCCGTTCGGGAACCACGGGCAATCGCCCCAAATTTGCCCCACCTCGTCTCAAATTTCAATGACCTCGTTCCTAGCTTGTTGTTTCCCAGGTCATCCCAGTCAGCACAAAGACGATAATTGAATTATCCATTCAAAACACCGAAGGCGATGGAGGTCACAAGTCGCTGATAGGCCTCATCAAACGACAACCGCCGTCTGGGGCGTTCCCACCTTTCATTTCTGTGATACAGTATCATTATGTCTCCAGAGTCGAAATACGAGTTGGGAGTCGCATTGGTTACAGGTGCAGGTGTGTTGCAGAGAGACCCTTTTCGCTAATTTTACCCGTGCTCAATCCCTTCAACTCACAGGCCAGGGAATAGGTGCGGCCATCGCGATTCAACTTGCCAAAGATGGGTTTGATGTTGCCGTGAACGATATTGAGCACAATCACGATCGCGTCGCCGCTGTCAGCGAAGAGATCAAAGCCTTAGGTCGCTCAAGCTCCGTGCACATCGCTGATGTCTCTATCGAAGCCGAGGTGGAGACGATGATTGAGAACGTTGTAAAGGAACATAAGAGTCTTGATGCTGTGGGTTATCATCGTGATCTTCACGTAGTCTTTGAACTGACCAACTTTCCTTCCAGATGATAGCAAATGCAGGCATCGCGAAGAGGGGTCCGATCATCGATAGTCAGTATCGACGAAAATCCTTGTCAGAGCAATCCTTTATATTATGTTCTAACCTCGTTGCAGCTACGGTCGAAGATTGGGATAGAATCTTTGCGGTCAACGTCAGGGGAACCTTCTTGTGCTACAAACATGCGGGAAAGCAAATGATCGCTCAAGGGCGCGGAGGGAGGATTGTTGGTGCCGCGTCAGTAGCCGCCAAGTTTGGTGAGGCAAACTCCTATCGTTCCGACTCTTGAATTGACGTTCTGCTGTCAGGTGGCCCGGACCTTGCTGCGTACGCGGGGACAAAGTTCGCCGTACGAGGGATTACTCAGTCCACTGGTACGCGTATGCAAGCAATCCGATGTGAAAAATCCACGAACTCCTTTGTGTAGCCAAGGAATTCGGGCCTCATGGTATCACGGTCAATGCGTATGCTCCTGGAGTCATCGAGACATCTATGAGTAGGTAAACCTTTCACGGTAACTACACTAGAACTAATCCTATTTGATAGTGGATTATCTCTCCTCTGAATACGCAAAGTCCTCTGGAGTGACTGCAGAAGCATTTATGAAACAAGCAAGTACTCTTGTTACTCAACGAAGCGGCTTCTGAACGTTCTGCAATCAGATGGCTCAAAATTCATCTGTCAAACGTAATGGAACTCCCCAAGATATCGCTGATCTGGTCTCATACTTGGTCTCGAAGAAAGCAAGTTTCATGACCGGTGAGCTCCCCATCATTCGCTATCGCCGTATTCTGACCCTGTTCGTCCTTCTAGGGCAAAGCGTACGTCGCCGATATCTCAAGTATATCACATCTCGTGGACTCAATCTGGCTAACACTAGGTATCTTGCAATGGCGGTCTTTATTGCGATTGAAACGAGCTGCTTTCCGCTTTTGTATTTTGTAGGGGCAATCCAGTATCTGCTGCGGATCGCTCGAAAAGCAACTTATCTGATTTGTCTGACGCTGTGAATGGAATCCGAAAGGCAGTCGTTGCACGCCACTGTGCTGCGCGAATTACCCTTCACTTGCTCCATGCTACTACATATATTAAGTACCGGACGTTTTATACCCTCACGCTCAATGCGCCGCCCTTTGCAAACCTTTCTCTGACTCGCCATGGCTCCTCAGCGCGACGATATGTTATATCTTGACACAATTATCTTTCAGGTGAAGCACTTCGTCTCTTAATGTTGTTGGCCCCTCGCTGACCAAAACCGCAGGTCGAAGAAACAATTTTCAAAGTTCCATCACGATACTTCCCCGAAAAATCAGAAGTGTTTGCTGGGGGAGCTCAAATATCCGCGGAGACTAGCGGAACCGATGGTTGTGAGGGATCCTGCGACGCGAACCCCGTGAAGCTTTCTCCACTACCACATGAATGCACTGCAGACGACTTCCGGTGCTTCGTCAGAATTGTGGCTGCGTTGTAAGTTCCTGCCAGCCATCCTTATCATCCCCCCCCCTCACAGACGACATGCTAGGACAATCGGCCTGCCCATCCCCACTGAGTTCTCTTTGGTGCAATGGCTCGCTGTTCTCAAGCTGTCAACAGGATGGTGCTTCTCCGAAATTCGTGAACTTGCGATGAAACGCGTAACAGAAACCCAGGGGAGTGCCTTTGGGAAGGATCAGTGGATCGTGCTGTTGGACTTTTGTCAGGACCGTGATCATTTCAAAGATCTCCGCGATCTGACCATCAAACGCATATCTGCTTATGGTGACACCAGCTCACTGAGCAAAGTACTCATGGGACGCAAATATCGATGCGAAACATGGATCGTCCAGGGATTGACAGAGCTGGCTAATAGTGACAATTTGCCGCCATTGAACGAGCTGAAGGTCCTGGGGGCGGACACGGTCGCAACAATCTTGTATATGACATATGAGGGATACAGGGATAACCAATATGGATATGGATATGGTCGACGCTTCTATATTGCGGAAAGAGACACGAGGGAAAAATTCAAGGAGGAAATTGCTACTTATCGTTACGACCTGTAACGTCAGCTACCAAGTACCGCATGTCTCAGATGATATTAATAGACCTACACCTCACAGCTGCATAAAAGTCGGGCCGACACTCACACAGTCCGCACGCATCCTGCCTCACGGCCTTGACAGCAATGAGCAACAAGGTCGAAGACGCGGTCCGACACGGGAAGTTTTACCTCGATACTGTTGTTTTTCGGGTCAGGCCACCCGTCATTGATCTCTCCTCTCACCTCGACGCTGATATGCACCTGTTGGTGTCAGATCGACAATGCCATCTTCAAGGTCCCTTCGCGCTATTTTCACGATAGATCGGAGGCTTTCGGAGCAGCATCGAAGATATCTGCCGGACACTCTTGTCAAGAGGGGCTTGGGGAGGGATCGTCGGATGAGAATCCCATCACCCTCTCGCCATTGCCTCACGATTCAACCGCAGATGATTTTGAACATCTTGTGAAGATAATCCTGGCGTTGTGAGTGATATGACTTCTGGATTGGGTGGATTGAGCCTCTAATTGTCGTTAAACCGTGCTTCCTTGTGACGCTAGAACTTTGGACCTAGCGACCCCAACGAATTATACATTGCACCAATGGCTGTCAGTTCTCAAACTATCTACGGCCTGGGAGTTTTCCGACGTACGGGAGTTGGCGATGAGGTCCTTGAAAGATAGTAAAGAGGGGACCTTGGCCCAGTGGACTGTGATCCTCGATTTCTGTTGGAATCGTCCTGATTTCATGGAAGTGAGAGAGCTTGCCATTATTCGCATGTCGAACCTGGAGAAATGGGTCCCAATGACGAAAATCAATACGGGACGCAAGTACCTCGTCAGTAAATGGGTTTCAAACGGACTATGGGGGCTGGTCATTGCGCCTGGACTACCTTCACCAGATGATCTCCAAACTTTGGGTTTCGACACGGTCATGAACTTTATCTACCTGCGAGATATAGTCATGAAGCGATGTAGCAAATGTGGACACACGTTGTCCTGCGACAGTGCTTGCGGCTCATATTACAGAGACCGGCGCAACCGATGCGAGTTGAGGGATGTAGAAAACCAATTCAGGGACGAACTGACACGTATCGCTTCTGCAAGTGTGACTGTCAGCAAATAATGAGGGATGGATGGCAGTAAGAGCACGTATGAGTATGAATTGTAATCGTCGGACTACCAATAAATGTATAGTATATACACTTCCCACCATCCCACCATATGATCTAGATATTTATAGATCGAGCACAGGGCTTGACTACTATCCGTCGCACCAATATACTTTCCTAGCCAATACGTACCCTTGCAAGTTGCTGTAAGGACGATCATACAAATGTGACACAGCAGTTCGTTTCTCGATCCAATCGTCTTTCGGTTGAGCATGCCTAACGGGTCTGTATCGATCGTCGTATTCGCTACTCTGCTACGTAGGTCGCGAGCACCACCTTCGGGGTCCCGTCGCGCTGTCTCCGCCGTGGTCTTGGGAGCGGCGTCAAAGAGATCTCACAGAGACCACGGTGGCGAGGGATTATCGGACAAAATCCCATCGATTTCAGCTCATTGCCTCGCAAGAGCGGCTGGTAAAGGTGACCATGGCTCCGTACGTGTCTTACCTCTCTCCATTCGAAGACTGTCCTTGACAAACGCGACAAGTGCTTTCAACTTGCTTACCCCTACGGACAACACGCTGGTTGGATGGGCTTCCGTGTGCAAACTGAACTCAGTCTGGAACTTCACCGACATCAAGAAGTTGGCGATAAACTCGATCACGGAGTATAAGAAGGCTAACCCTTCACGTTGGACTGGATCCTGGATTTCTGCTGAAACTGATCTCGTTCGGGCCCGCAGGAAGGAGACAAAACAAAACCAACGTTCAAACCGACCATACACAGATACTCTGAGTTGAACTAGAACCTCAACTACAACTTCCCAGCGACTGATAGCATGGAATGAAAGTCGATACGGTGTTCACCGTTCGGTAACGTATGAAAACGATATCGAGCATTCATGAGACCCAGTACCAGACGTGTTGTCTTTGAGGCGACAACCCTATGTCTTCAATGTTCATCGGTCGAGTCGAAGGGGCGGTTCGGAGAGTGCTGTAGGTCGTAATTCATCGAGTAGCCTTAAGAGACCATCCAAGTAAAGACTCACCTTCAAGGTCGGAGTCATCCAAGGACGATAATGAGTTCGAATGTTCCACCTAGAAAGATCTCTTAGACAACCAACTAGCGGAGGTAATCAAGACCAAAAGATATACATGGTGAAGAACAGGTGTCGCGGAGAAAATCTTGTTGCTCGCCTTCACTGCACGTCTCGGACTGTAACGCCATAGCGGCGGCCGTTGGAGGCGGCAGTATTCAGATATCCAAACTCGGCAAAACGAGGAGAAAAGTCAAAACGAAACGAGAACGAAACAGAAATAGAGAAAAGATGTCACAGACGAAAGACAAAAGATGAAAAAGAAAGGAAGGAAGAAACGAAAAAACAATAAAAATACCGTCACTCATCCTCGTCTTCGTCGTCGCTAAGAATGAGTACGCCTCCTCCAAGTAGACCCTGCGTAGGCCACACGCATTCAAAGTTGATTGTTTGAACTTTCTGAACAGGCTTCACAGCTGACGAAAACGATGGCATCCTTGACACAACCTGTGGGCGTACGGGTGCAGAATCCTTGGTGTCGGACACGCTGGTCGTCTGGGGGTCGGATCCAACATCATTACCGTTCGGCGACCTGAATAGTTGACAGGAGCAAAACTTAGCTGTCTCAAACACCCAACACCCCCAGCAACTAAGAAGGATCAAAGGATCAACCACGCACCGACTCAGGCCTCGAAGACTGGCCAGAATGTTATCCTTCTCTTGTTTGTTGGTCGCCCGTGCCAACCTCTCCATGAGTTTCTTAGTCTCGGCTATCTTATCTTCGAGCTGTTTCTGTCGAGCCGCTAATGCCGATGCACTCGGTGGGGGTCTAGAATTGGCCGCTTGAGATGCTGCTAGTGGTGTAGGGGTCCGACCAGAATCCGGTTGTAGCGTTTGAATAGTCTCCGTAATGAAAGAAACGGCGAGGTCATCAAGCGACGTCTGAGCAACCGGTGTCCGAGAGACCGGAGTTGACGCATTTCCTACAACAGTCGTCGATGAATCCGTCGCCACAGTCTTGCTGTAATCGCTTGGATCTGGCGGAGTTGGCGTTGACACATTGGACGGCTCGTCCTCCTTGGCAGCCGCACCTTCTCGCAGGCTATCAGTGGCAGCAGCCTTTGAGCGCCTACTCGCTAACACGAGGTTTCGCAAGTGGTTCTCTCGGATTAATTTCGCGGGGGAGACTTCAGAATGAACGTCGCCGTCCGCTTCAACAGATGTAGCAACAACCTCAGATTTCTTTTCTTCAGGAGCAGGAGGTGGCGCAAGGTCAGGCGTCTGGGGCTGCTGAACCTCTTCGGTGCTGGGGTTTGACACCGCTGACCGCCCTTGCATCTTCTGCAATAACTCCAGCTTGCTTCGGGCGATCCGCTCCTCCAGCTCCTTTTGGCGAGCGACCAACGCACGCTTCGTATACGTAGGTGCGGTGGGGGCATTCTTCATTGCACGTGGCTCTGATGGAAGATGAGTTGGTGGTGCTGTAGGTGAAGCCGCCGGTTTCGCGGGACGTTCGGGGAGGGGATGTATCATCGTCCTTGAGGTGGAAGATTTGGAGGGAGAGGCGTTCGAAGACAGGGGAGAGTCGGTATCAGGTTGGTCAGGGACTAATAACGAGGCGGCTGGGCTGAGTGACTGAAGGGCCTCGGTATCCATGCCACCCTCTGAAACGAGACTGTCGGGCTCATCAATGCTCATGACGTCGTCATCGGCAAGGTCGCCCATAGCTGGGTCTACGGTTATTTCATTGACATTCGGTGGCGGAAAGACCTCCTCGGACCCATCCGGTGCCTGTGAGGGTAGAGGATGCTGTGGTATGGCGACGTGTTGCAAAAAGTAAGGATTGAATGCCGGCCACGAGACGGTTGCATAAGACGGAGGGTAAGAGATCGGAGGTAATTGAGGGTGAACAGAGGGAAGAACTGCTGCAGATGAGGCTGACATCGACTCGGCAGCGAGCGATTTGGCCACACGCTTCTCCTCTTCCAAGATAGCCGCGGCTTGTAGTGCAGTTTCTCGACGCTTCTCCTTCTCCTCTCGAACCTCTTTAGCTACCCTTGCTTTCCTCTCCTTCTTCGACTCCTTCTTGACCGTCTCAACTACTGGTTCGTCTTCTATCTCGCCTTCTTCCAACTCGACACGTGTAAACACTAATTCAGGTGATGGTGGTTTGTACCACCAGGCCCTGATGAGATCTGTCCTGGGTTTTCCTTTCAAATCGCTTGACGGCAAACCCGCCAAATCCATACCCAGCCTCGGACTAGACCAAGCCTTGCGTGCTTGTTGATGGTTTGTAAACTCGACCAATGCTTTCGCCGAACTGGAGTCGACCGCAAAGAAAACGGGGGCAGCACCACTGGCTTCCTGAGCCCACGAAGATATGAACTCTGGGTCCCGATTCTGTTTGGGCAGCTGCTCCAGCACGAGGGTATGGGATGGTTTGGGTGTATGGGGGTAGGTGACTTCGGGCTGCGACTGAAATAGGGTATTGGCGGACATTTTGAATCCGGAGCGCTTTCCATCAGAGTCTCTATCGCTAGGAATTCCAATCATTTTTCTCAAAGGCGTGGTTGTAGATGGTTGCTTGTGGGCGGTAGAAGTAGCCGTGTGTTCGGAAAGGGGCGGGTGTTGTAAAATGGGGGCCGGAAGATGGGACGTGGGCATTGGTGGTGGAGGCGGCAACGAAGTGGCTGGAGACACAAATGATTGAAGCGGTCCTGGATCGTAAGGTTGAATTGGTGGTGGCCAAAGCATGGAATATTCCCAGGATATAGGTGTCGATTCGGGAGGGGGAGGATCTGCAGCTCTTGCCATCGAATTGACCCAATCCGATGACGAAAGTTGCATTTCATAGTCGTGGTCGTAATTATCTTCGTCATCCAAACAACTGTCCATCTGGTAATAGTCACTGTCCGGAATAGTAGAGCTGTACCCAGGATCCTGCATATCCTGATCGTAAGGAGAAAAATGGCTATGAGGGTAGTTGGCTGAGTATCCGGAATCGAAAGGCGAAGTCTGGGGATTTCCGGAAAGCGAGAGTGTCTGGGCAGCGGCCAATTCCTCTGCGGCCCTGCGCCTCGCCTCAGCTCTCCCTCTATGAGAATGCTTTGCTTTTTTATTCTTGGAGCCGTTCGTGCTCTTTGAGGAAGAAGCCTCAGAAGTAGTCAGATTCGTGGCATTTGCGACATCGATGCTTTGACTAGACTGTTCTCGTTTCCGTTTCCGTTTACTGCGTGCCGCTAATAACGAGTGAACACAAGGTTCCTTTCTGCACGGTATGAGATACATGGGGGCTCACCTTCGTTGGAATTCCCGTTGACAACGTTCTGAACTTTGTTAGCTGGCTTCGCTCTAGGTTTGGCCGCCATAGTTGGGCGAGGAGGTAGACCTTGTATAGGATTGTCCTGGTTCGGTTTAGAAAGAGAAGTGCCGGCCATCTGTCTCGGTAGTGTTTGTATTTCGTCGTCCTCGTCGTCGGATATAAATATAGGTGAACTCTTGGTGCCTTCAGAGGGCATCGCCCGAGAAAGCTTGTGAGACAGAAAAGTTCTGTAGCAGACCGAGAGGAGCGAGCGTCGACGACAAGGAGAGAAAAGGACTCAGGAGAGACACGCTGACGGAATGGTTTCTCACGGTAGTCAATCGAGCGCGATTCAGCGGATGAAGGGCTCATGCAATGATTCAAGTCCTTGAGCTACTTGAATACTTCAAACGGGCACTTTGCTGATGGACTTTGCCTCCACAGTAGGTTACAGTCGTCATTTCACTCACATTGTATGCGTTTGAGTGCTCTTGCCTGGTCGAATATGCATTAATACTTATCGTACAGACATCTCGTATACGGTATGATACTATAGTATGATAGGAAACAAAACGAGATAAATAAGCGAAAATACAAGTCGTGAGTGTCCGATAAACCATCACTTCTCTCCGTATTCATTTCTTCATTACATGCTGAACCGGCTATTGAACTTGTTCCCTTCCCAAAATCCTGAGAACGCCGTCCTCACGTTAGTGGGATAGTTCAGTGACAAGAGCTCGTCCGAAGGCTCTGCTTTTCTGTTGAAAGGTCCTGAAAAGATGCGGTGCTGAGCGTATGCAAGGATGGGGGTAAGGCCCAGGGAGGTAGCGAGTAAAATTTTGGTGGAGAGGTTGGGGCGGTAGCCCGTGAGCATCAAATCCTGATCAGGTCAAAAAATCAAGGGTTATTAGTTAGAAAGTTAGATGGATGCGGAAGAATGAAACGCACTGCAAGATGATTGGAGTTGCGATCGAACAGGAAACGGAGACCTCTACTCATTCCAGACTGCCTATTGATAATCAAGTCCACACCCAAAAACACCAGGAAAGTTCCGACCGAAGCGCATCCAAATAGCTTACAGTTTCCGAGGGCATTAGACATCAGTACCGATGCATGCAAAGGTTATCGATAAAGGAAACTTACCAAGCCAGCCCGCTGCCACCTAATCAACACCAGCCCCGCAAGCACAGCGCACATGACCGGAATGATCCAATTGACCGCGTATACATTCTGTGCTGGGAACAACAGGTTCGGTTGAATGATGACTATCCGGACACCAAAGGCGACTCCCCCTGCAAGCGTCATTCCAACTACCCCACCCATGTACGCAAAGTTGACTACACCGAGGATGAATCCGAGGAAGGAGATTGCAAGCACGATGGTTGTCAACACGAGGTCGGGTACACCAGTTTCGCTGACGGAATTGATGAGTGCTGCCCAAGCTAAGAGACGGAAGTGGCGATGAAGTCGTGAGCTGAACTTGATCTTCAAGATGATGCGAGGGGGGACGTACCTGATACAGCAAAGCAGACACTGGTTCCAGCCCCGGTAGTGAGCCTCCATCCCCGAATGCCAGCAAGAGCCAGAGGCAGTCCCATGAGTAGGCAATAAACCAACCATATAAGTGCCGGCGGCGAGAAATCTGTACCACTACCATCGGTAGCAGGTCCTTGAGGTATGGCTTGATTTGTGCTCGAGTCGATGACCTGAACGGACCCATCGGGTGCTTTCGACACAATGGCTTCCCGAGATGTGAGTTGGTGGTATCGTATCGAGTTGGAGTAGGGAGAGAGGTATAGAGCTTGTGTGGTGATTACACATTGAAGGAGAAGAAAGCTGATGCAATAGTGTAACCGCGTTAGAGAGGGCGTGGGCATGAAGGAAAGCGAGCGTGTACTACGTTGCCCAGCCACGCAGATACCCGCAAAAAGAAGGGAACGAACAGGGTCAGATGGGGGGTAGAGAACGTAGGTTGGGATTGAGGATGGACCAGCCGTAAAATTGGGTTCTCCAGCCGATGGAGGCCCTTCGATGGGAGGTTGGTAGTGATGGTAGGTGAGAAGGGGCGGATGTTACGCGCCGTAACGCAACGCCCCTGCTGATCTGAGTTCCATACCGTCGCGAAGGTGATGAGTAGCGGCTGAAATCGTGGTTGCCAGGCGAACCAACAGGGGCTTCATGCTGGTATGCACGCTCATGCATGAAACGATGAATTTGAGTTTTTTCTCTCCAAATTCTCTCTGACAAGACATTTCAATAATATGTTTGGGAATAACTGTGATTGCAAAGTATCTGTCGTGGGTTGCATGACATCAGGCGCACTCGAGACGAGATGTTCTGTGTATCGGAAACTGATAGCAAGATTTTTGGGCTTTTGGAAGATGCTTGGCTTGATCCTGGTAAAGACCTAAAACAGGAAGAATTAGCGAAACTAGAATTCGAACCAAGGAGCGTAAGGCGTAGGAAAACTCAGGGTATGCAAAGCATACCGAGGTTGATCTCATATCTCCAGATACCAATGGCCATCAGAAGATAACTAGCACACAACAATATTCTTCTCCAGTCCTCCGAGCCCAACTGTAAGGTGTAAGCCCGTAACCACACGCCAGCGAGTATGTATCTTCAACTCGGACGCTTTCTTTTAAACCAGGCAAAGCTGTTCCGTTGGAACATCAGATAACCACATCTAGAGACCACCCGCTGTGGAGGTATGAATTCCTAAAGGAACATTTCCAGGCGAGCTTGGCTTCAACAACGGTGGAGGGATGGTAGCTCCCAAATTGTGAGATTCTGCCTTTGCTGTCAGGTCGTGGTGCTCCGGACCAATGACAGCCTACAACGAAGAGTCTCTGGACGTAAAAGTCGAGTGTTTGGATGTCGGTCAAGCCTTACAATGAACCCCGTTGAGCTGTCAGGAGTACACTGAGGATAAAGACACTTTCATGGGTTCGAAGGACGAGAAGATACAAGTGCATGCAGTTTTTCTTTCGTTGGCCATCAAAGAAATGGAGTCGACCCTTTTACTAGAGCATCATCTGTAAAAATGCATAGGAACAGGACTCACCGTTGAAATAAGAAGAATTTCCTGTGAAGATCTTTAACGCTCTTGAATTTGGGGATGATGGGCAGACGAAGGGGATATCGATCCGCGAAAACTGGTTCCCTGCGATTAGTCAGCAAGGGACCCTCACCGAACACGTCAATTTGTTCCATCATACGCCCTCGCCCAACCCGCTCTTGACTTTCACCTCGCAGCTATGAACCTCTTCCGTTTGCTTGGTGCGTGATACCTACCTGGTAATGCTCAAGAATGCTCACATTTGGCGGCTTTTCCAGGTGATTTGGCCCACCTGGCGTCCATTATCGTCCTAGTGCACAAGATACAAACATCGCGTTCCTGTCGAGGTGTGTGCGACTCCCACCTTTCAAACTCTATTGTCCGAGATATCTCTATGCTGGAGACCTCGATGTACGCCACTCCGAGCCCTCGCAAACCCTCCTTCGACACTAGTTATCGAGAGTTATGATACTAATTTTATTTCGCTTCTAGGCATATCCTTCAAAACCCAAGCTCTCTATGTCGCCGTCTTCGTAGCTCGCTATTTGGATTTGTTCTACAGATATGTGTCTCTATACAACTCGCTGATGAAGTTGTTCTTCATCAGTAGTAGTTGCTACACCCTCTACCTCATGAAGGGTCGCTTCAGGTGCGTCTCATCGAATTCGTTCGTGTTCTTCTCATTGACACGTCCTCCATACTTCTCAGGCCAACGCACGACCCTTCCATCGATACCTTCCGCATTGAATACCTTGTTGGACCCTGTTTCGTCCTCGCCCTAATCTTCAACTACCAATTCTCATTCACCGAAATCCTCTGGTCCTTCTCCATCTTCCTCGAGTCTGTCGCTATCCTTCCCCAGCTCTTTTTGTTGCAACGCACGGGCGAGGCAGAGGCAATCACTACACATTACCTGGCTGCGTTGGGTATCTACAGAGCGTTGTACATTCCGAACTGGATATACCGGTACGTGTCTCTCCTTACTTGGAATACGAGGAAGCGTTCACACCAAGCTATTTTTGCCCTCAGATACTTTACGGAGGGAGTCGTCGACCCGATAGCGGTCACCGCAGGGATAGTACAGACTGGTCTGTATCTTGACTTCTTCTATGTTTACTTTACAAAGTACGTCATCGAATCTCAACTCTCCCGATGCCACGTTACTGATCCCTAATTTTTCTAACACTTTGCAGAGTACTTCAAGGGCAGAAATTCGAATTGCCCGCATGAGCAGGAGCAAATAGGAAGCATGCTACACGAATCACGGACGACGAATGACTTAATGTTGTAGCCTGTGATGAATCCGGTAGAAGAATCTTTTATTCTACGTACGACCGCTTTGGTCTCTATCGCCGCTAAACGCGTGGTAAGAGAACAGGCTTAGGCTTAATTCAGCTCTTTGCCTGGGCATGGTGCGAGGAAGACGGTGGACACTGGCAGCCAAGCATCGAGGTGGTCGCAAGTTCGTCCAGTGTCAGAACTAGTGAGTAGACTAAGTGTGTCAAAGGGCCGGTCAGCCGTCGAGACCTAAAAATGAATACTGAGCCACGGCAGACGCTGCCGCAGCGTGCATACAGGACATGCGAAAATTGATGTCCCTGCCTTTTCTGGAAATAGCTCCGACGCGCGCACCGCAAGCGCTCCTCCAAGCGCCTCCTCGGTGTACAGCCCAAAAAATCTGGGTTATACAGCCTTTCAACCATGGTCTAAGAGCCCAGAAAAAATCAGTGTAGATTCTTGACAGACATTCCGTTAGACTACACACACCAGAAGTTACAGTCGACCACCGTCGGAGATAATTCCAAATTAGGAAGGGACATCAATTTTCGCATATCCTGTACATACCCGTCCGGAGAATTATTCAGCCGCCAATATACCCTGACAGACCCTGACGAGGCAGTTACGGGTGTCTGGGCTCTTGTTGCCACGTATGTAGCACGATCCTGTAAGGCTGGCGATTATGTGAGTGTCCGGAAATAGTAACGAGGGTCTTCGACTATCTCATGAGTCATGCTCGTAGCAGTGTCAAGTCTTGTGGAACCAGCAGTTGCTACAATGGCAATGTCACCCAGCTGAGGTAAGTGGGGGTGAGTAGGGGTGAGTTGTCAAAGAAAGCGGACCTTCGGCGTGCCCGGCTCTTTCAAGTTTGTACCCATAGGTACCCACAACTCCCACGACACTCACGGCCGACCCACTGTGGGCTGAAAGGAGAGACGGGGTTATTACCGCGCGTCGCTTCACCAGGACAAGGGATCCCCGACACTAGACACTGCACAGGACTGCGAACGACGAGTCAAGAGGTACTGGGTGAAGAGATGCAGCCTTACTTATAACACGTACTCCCACCAC